>CM077164.1:147584075-147742666 GCA_039583875.1 Platanthera guangdongensis
GTAGCTTAGATAGCCAGAGCGAAAGCTCTGCGAGAAGGGGTAAGACGATCATAGGAAACAACTGCCAGCAAGCGGGGTTGGTACATGCCCGAACCCCCTTGCGAAGAGCAATAGGGAGATCCAGGTCAACAGGGGCCTCAGTATCCAGAGTATCCGTGGTGGAGAGAGCTGGCCCGGGAGCAGAGGAGATGGCAGCGGAGTGGAGGGAGAAAGCGGAGTAGAGGGGGAGATGGTGGAGGTGGTGGAGATAGGTGGAGATGGTGGAGGATGCGGAACATCAGTGGGAGCAGAGGGGAGGGATGGGTTGGTAGGAAAGGTAGGAGCAGGAGGAGGAGAGGAGGAGGCGGGAGAGAAGTAAGAGACATTGTCGAAGAAGGTGACATCGCAGAGAAAAATTGCTTGCGGGTAACGGGATCAAAGCAACAATAACCTTTCTGAGTGGAGAGTAGCCCAGAAAGACACATTTGGGGGCACGTGGTGAGAGTTTATCACGAGTGGCAGCGGGAGAGTGCACAAAGGCGGTGCACCCAAAGATGTGTAGAGGAAGAGGAAAGGGATTCTTGGCCGGATAAAGAATGGAGAAGGGGGTAGCACCGTGGAGAACTGTGGAGGGAAGGCGATTGATGAATAGCAGGAGAGGAGGACAGCATATCCCCAATAGGAGCGAGGAACATGCATTTGAGTCATCATAGTGCGAGCGACATCAAGGAGGTGACGGTTTTTGCGTTCCGCCACCCCATTTTGTTGTGAGGGTAGACACAGGCTGGTTTGACGAATGACACCATGGTGAATACAAAGGATGAGAAGTCGTGGTAAGATACTCCTTGCATTTGTCAGAACGAAGAGTTTAATAGACGTATCGAACTGAGTCTTAACCGTAGAATAAAAGGAGGTCCAAACAGAGAACAGCTCGGGAGACGATCTTTGAGAAGATATACCCACGTACATCGAGAGAAATCATCATCAAAGGTGACAAAGTAGGAACTACCCCGACCGATGGTGAGGTTAGGAGCGGGACCCCATAGTCGGAGTGAACGAGGTCGAAGACGGAGGAAGAGCCCCGACTCTGCGTTGGGGGGAAGGATGAGCGGTGATGTTTGCCAAGTTGAAAGCATCACAGTTGAGAGGAGGATGATGAGGAGGGAGGTGCGGCAGGAACTGTCGTAGAATGCGGGGAGGAGCATGTCCAAGGCGAAGATGCCATTGGAGATAAGATCTGTAGAGGAGGAGGAGAAGGCGGATAGAGCAGAAACGTTGTCGAGGAAGTAGAGGCCACCACTCTCTGTCCCGGTAGCAATCGTCGTTGGGAGTCCGGATCCTAAAAAGTGAAAGAGGTAGGGGTGAATATGACAGAACACCGTAGTTGCTTGCATAAAGAGTAACGATAGTAAATTGCACGGAAACTTGGGCACATAGAGGGTATCAGCCAAGCAGGAGAGATGATGGAGTGACGGGAACCAGGCCCGTCCATGGACCGGGGAGGGAGATCCATCAGCAACAATAACCGGGGGCAACTGAGCATGTGTGTCAAGAAGAGAAAAACAGTGAGGATTGCCTGTCATATGATTTGTGGCGCCAGAGTCTATTAGCCATCTTTCCGCGAGTAACAACATGAGCAATACCAGAGAGGTTACTACAGAGGCGGACAGGCGGAGGAGGGGAAAGCCAGGGAAGCAAGAGAGGAGCAAACCGCGACGATAAGAACAAGCGCGAGAAGAGAAAAGAGCACCAAGCCGGGCGAACAGAAAACAGGTCGGGCGGCTAGAAAGACCGCTACAAGAAGCAGAGCAAAGTAGAGGGAAAGAAGTCGCACGGCCTGAAAAAGTCGGGCGAACAGAGGAGAACAAGTCGCACGGAAAAAGAGGAAGCCGGGCGACTAGCAAGCAGCAGCGGGTGACCGCGACCAAGATGCGGTGAGAAAGGAACAACCCGCCACGGTCAGGCAGATCACAGCAGCTGCTAGAAAGCGGTCAAAGGCACAGCGGGGAAGAGTCGCGCGCGGACTGAAAAGGCCGAGCGAACAGAAGAGAGGAGAAGAGCCGGCGACGCGACCAAGATGCGGGTGAGAAAGGAACAACCGCACGGTCAGGCAGATCACAGCAGCAAACGCGAGTAGAGAGACAACACACGCGGAACAGAGACAGACCGCAACGACTAGGAAGTCGGAGCTGCAAGAAAGAACAAGGAGCGCGGCGACAAGGAAACAGGTCGCTGCGACAAAAGAGCAGTAGGAGAAGAGAACCAAGAAGAAGCAAGCCGCGCGAACAGGGCAGCGGACAGAAACAAGCGCGCGGATAGAAAAACACGCGCGCGGACAGAAGAGAAGTCAAGTCGCAAAACAAGTCGCGAACGCGGAAAACAAGCGCGAACAATAGAGAGCGCACAGAATCAGGAGGAAATGACCGTGTGCTCTGATACCATGTTAGAGAAAGTAGAGAAAAGAAGCGAAAAGTAGAGAACAAGCCGAATAAACTTTGAATAATGAAAAATTTATTATCCAAAAAAAAGGTGTCTATTACAAAGGTATGCTCTCCCTATATAGAATGGAGGAGAGATGAGAGAATACAAATAAAGAGATGTGAGACTAAAATTTACAGGACTAGGCGGACTATACAAAACAAACCGCACAGGCCGCGCGGTAGACACAGGGCTAACCGCACGGCTACCACCAGAGAGGAGAGAGACCGCCAGGTAGACCGCCAGACCGTCGGTCTCCAAGCCGGCTGAGACAAACCGCCAGACCCGCGGTCTTCAACCCGCCAAGACAAACCACCAGACCGCCCGGTCACCAACTCAACAGTACGGTGGCGAGTGAACATCGAGAAGTCTGCCGTGCTTCGAGAAAAACCAACTCCTGAAGAGCCTTGCTGAACCTGTCGAACCATGCCGTGGTGATTGTTTGAGCCATACAAGCTTTTAAGCGACAAACCGAGACTCCCCCGTGGTCTCAAACCCGGGAGGTTGCTGCATATAGACAGTTTCCTGCAAGTCGTCATTCAAAAAGGCATTCTTAATATCCAGTTGCAGTAAGGGCCACCGGCGATGGACAACCATTGAGATAATAACCCGAACGGTGTTGAGTTTGGTCACCTGAGAGAAAGTTTCCTCATAGTCCATCCCGTGTTGTTGGGTGAAGCCCGGGCGACCAGCCGAGCTTTCAGACGGTCAATCGTCCCATCAGCGGCATGTTTGACGACGAAGACCCACTTACACCCAACCGGTTTCTGGACCCGGGGAAGTGGTACGAGAGTACAGTTCTGGTTGGCCCAGAGAGCAGCCATTTCTCCTCCATGACAGCCTTCCAGCCAGGATGTTGTAGCGCCTCCTGCACAATGTTAGGAACCGAAATGGAGGAAATAGAAGTGGCAAATGTGTGTAGTGGGGAGAGAGGCAATGCAGAGAGACATAAATTCGCCAGAGGATGAGCGGTGGAGGGAGATACCTGATCAGCAAGGCGCGGGGTAGTCGAGGATGAGGCCGACTGCAGAGGGGTAGGGGAACGAGGAGGAAGGCGGCGATGTGTAAACCTGGATAACTGGTGGCTTGGAGGGAGCAAGAGCAGGGTTAGAAGGACGTAGGGAAACAGGCGCAGTAGTAGGGATGACGGGTCGGGGTATAGGCAGTGGTGGAGATGTCGTCGGGGAGGAAGGAGCTTGAGGTTGGGAAAAGAAAGGTTGATCTTCCCAAAAAGTAACATCTGCAGAGACGATGACATTCGGGTTACGGAGAGTAACACAGGTAGCTCTTCTGAGTGCGAGAATAACCGACGAAAATAGTTTTAGCTGCTCGGGGATCCAACTTATCCGAGGAGGGACCCAGGAGGTGAACGAAGCAAGTACAACCAAAGACCATTGGTGTGATAGGGAAGTCCGGAGTAGAGGGGAATAAGAGGCTGAATGGAGTGACAGGGTTGAGAATCGAGGAAGGGAGGCGGTTGATGAGGAAACACGCAGTGGATACCGCAAAGTTCCAGTAAATTTTTGGAACATGCATTTGAAGCATGAGGGAGCGGGCAACGTCTAGGAGGTCGCGGTTCTTTCGTTCGACGTCATTTTGTTGGGGGGGTGTAGACACAGGTGGTTTGATGAATAATGTCAAATTCTGCACATATATTGGCAAATTCATGGCCGGTGTATTCACGAGCGTTATCGGTGCGCACTGTTTTGATAGTTATGGAGAATTGCGTTCGAGTTTCTTGTATAAAGTCGCGAAATATGCGAGGAAGCTCGGAGCGATCACGAAGTAGGTAAAGTCATGTTGTACGAGAATAATCATCAATGAAAGTTATAAAATAACGATACCCAGAGATACTTGTAACTTTGAAAGGACCTCAAACATCGGAGTGCAGTAAATTAAACGGAGCAGAGCTCCTAGTACAGTTAGCAGGAAAAGAAGTACGCGGCTGTTTGCCGTAAATACAAGAATCACATTTGAAAGCAGGAAAAGATACAACAGACAGCGCCTTTTGGAGAACGGGTAGAGGGGCATGCCCAAGACGACGATGCCAGTCAACAACGGAGACGGATGAGAGGATAGGAAGAGAGTCTGCTGAAGGAGGGCCGGAGAGGAGGGTGCCAAAGAATCCAGGGGTGGTGATACTCGAAGGAGCATAGAGCAGACATCAGAGAGGGAGGGAGTAGAGGCCGAGGCCAACACCTGAGCCCGGATGCTGAGTGAGGCGGGACACGAGCCATCATCATGACAATGCATACGACCTCCTTTTGCACGCGCTGAGCAGCAAGGTCGGTGGTAGAAGGCTGACGCTGGATCCAGGCCTCCGCCAGAGTCTTGGCACGAGCAACAAACAAGGTCATGTCAGCCGCCCCGCCAGCATCAAGAGTCTGAAGGTCGGTAATAATGTCATAGAGGTGCTGAAGACTATCCTTTTCAGAGTATAAGGAGTGAAGCTCCTCCCACATAGCTTTGGCGGTCTTATGGTACATGACCATTTGGTATGGCTCACCCTCCAGCGAATTAAGGAGACATGTTTGGACGCGGCCGTCATTTCGTTGCCAGTCATCAGTAGTAGGGGAAGGAGGTTCATTAGTAAGGTGAAGCACAAGGCCCTTGGCCTGAAGAACACGCCGAACCGAGTGGACCCATGGAACAAAGTTTTTCTTCCCAGATCATCTCATAGGTCTGGAAGAGAAGTCGGGCGGTCTGCAGGAGGATTAGCCGTCTGTCCGGTAGAGTCGATGGAGGAGCCCATGGAGCCTAGGGAGGCCGCAGCGAATAGACGAGCGCGCGGTTAGACACAACGTCTGCTGCGGGAAGAGGAGGTCGTCGGAGAAGAGACGCACGACAAGTCCATGCGGTTAGATATGAGGCCGCAGCGGGTAGTCACGACGACAAGCCCAGGGGAGAGAGCGAGGGAGGCCGCGAGCAGGTGCGGAGTGAGAGCAAGGACAATCCGCACGGTCACTGTGAGAACACCAGCTGCCAAACAAGAGCGAGAAGAGAAGACGACTCTAAAGAGACAAGGAGAAGTCTCAGCGGTTAGAGAGAAACCGCAAGCGGCAAGATAAGCCGCAAGAGGAGGCTGCGAGTAGGAGTACTTGAGCGGCAAGGAGAAGAAGAACGAGCGAGAAAGAGACCGCACGACACGACATGCCGAAAGAAGAGGCCGCGAGTAGGACTACTCGAGTGGCAAGAACAGGAGGGACCGGGCGAGAAGTAGCCCGCGCGGTAAGAGGAAGACAGAGCTGGCAGCGGGAAGTGGGGTCCACGAGTTGAGAAGAGAGGCTATAAAAGGCACTGAGGGGTGGATCCACGGGAGGGAGGGAGAGGAGAGCAGACAACGATTAGCAAGGGAGAAGCCGCGGAGAGAACGGGCGGGAAGAAGAGTCCGCTACCCGGTGCGAGTAGAAGAACAGGCCGCAGAGGAATAACGGACAGAAGAGGAAGACGGGTCGGGCGGTTAGATGAAGTGAAACCGCAAGGACCGAACCGTGTGCTCTGATACCATGTTGAGTGAGCTCAAAACTTGTATGTATTGCTTGTGTATCAAAATACAAGGAGAGAATACAAATATATAGGAGAGAAAAAGAGAGAAGAAATTCTATACAATGATGTGGGACTAATAAGAGAAGAAAGAAATAAAATAGAACATGAGCCCAATAATGGGCCATTTACATGGGCTTTTCTAACAAGTTTAAAGGTTTTCATATCTAAGATGCAATAAAAATATTCATAGCCTTGGAATAATTATTTTTCTCAAACTCATTCAATTCAATTATAGATTTGATTGTGGAGATGTGATTGATGAAAGGAGCAAACATAAGAAAATTTTGCATTAAAATTTTCACATTGCTATTTGGGAGCGTTTGCACAAGCAAGGTTTCCATATAAAGTCTCTTGGTTCTTAGACCTAAAATTCAGAGAACTCGCTCTGATACCACTTGTTGGATCATCAGAAACCTTAGAGGGGGTTGAATAAAGTTTTATAAGTTTTGTTACAAGTACAACGTTTATTGCAGTAGAATAAAGAAAACGTTCACAAAAGTAGATCACACAAATTTATGTTGAAAAAGTTAAACAATATATTGCATATACATATAATTGTTTGTGAACTTGTAAGGCCAAGATCGATGTGATAATACAATTCTTGGTGTTTTATGCTGAGTTTCTTGGACTTAATTGACTCTCATCACTCTACCTCCGGATGCATGACAAGTCCTCTCCAAGCAAGAGAGCACAATCTCTACCCAACCTAGACGTCTCTGCAAAGACGATTATATGCTCCAACCTTCTTCTATATTTGCCTTAAGATGATGATCTACAATCACAATTGCATCGAATTGGTTCGTGGAATCCTTCGTTTGATTCTTGGAGGTGGCCTTTCAACCCAGGTCGTAGTGTTTAGAAATTCTCTTACACTCCTTAGAATAGTTTGGAGCAAGATCATAGTAAAGTCCTCTTTCAACACCTTCAAAATAAAATAAGTTGCTATTTGTATATTCTGAAATATGCCGTTGTCCGGAAGTTTGCTAATTATAAGTCCCTTAAATCAAACCGTGCATGCATCTGACAATTTAGGTGTGTTACGTGTGTAAAGCGTTTTCTTGCCTTTCCGAATTGAGGTTACATGTTTTGTGGCTCCTTACTGATAGAAAGTTATGATCTTCCAAAGATAACGTTCCAAAATAGGCAGTTTCCAAAACTGACGCGGATCTGCCCGCCCAATTGGGCCATTAATGGAGGGGGGGGGGGAGAATATTTTTTGTGGGCCATGCTTCTGCTTTCCAGCATTAATAGAGAGCTCCATTAGAGGGTGCGTTGAGGTGCAGTAGAGTACTACAGCGGCGACACTTCCTACACAACACACATTAGAGTTGAGGCGCATGATCTAGTTCGATCATGGTGGGCTGGAACGGTTGGCGAACAAAATGTCGTTGACGCACGATCTAGGGATTGTATGCAGGTCTGGATAGGGTGATTAGACGACGTGAGGAAATGCTAGATTACTAAGAGAGGGAGAATCGAAGGATCAGACACTGGATTAGAGGTAAGTGGACCAGTTGATTGTTGCTTCTATTGCCAACCGGAAGAGAGATCCCGATAGGTGAAGCTCGGAGGGCGCTAGGTCATTCTCCCACATTTATTTTCCTACTTATTTCGAAAGTTCCAAATGCATAAGGAAATTCAAGTGGGCATTAAAATAAAGGGAAACGATATGTAGCTAAATGAAAGACTAAATGGTACAGGTCCTGTTTCCAGGTAGCTTTTAGTCTAGGGTGGTTGGTTGTGCTCTTGGACTACGCAAGGTGACCTACATAAACCTTCACACCATTGTGATGCCGCAGTCGTGCCTTTATCCACTCTTCTAGCCAATTGAATCCATAACATAATCGCCCAAGAATCACCTAGCTTCCTGCTGGTTACACTGTTGAAGCAATGGACCAAGCCAGTCTCCGAGAGCTGGTGTCAAAAGGATCGACCTGATACTTGTGCTGTAGGTATTCCAAGGCGTAGAAATTAAAATACCACGAGTAAGAGAATGATGTTGGAAAAGTTAAATAAGCGAGAATAAACTATATAATGGGGAATTAACAGCTAGCTCTTACATATAATGAAACTAATTTAGCAAAAAATTTGATCATCAAATGAAACTAATTTTGCAGCTCTACTAATTAAAAATTTGCATAATTGGAGGGCATACACATGTAAAGTTGATTCGCTCCAAATTATTAATCATATTGAACTCTAACATTCATTTTGTCTGTGACTTAAATATGACATGACAATTAAGTATTTAATATATAATATTTTTCAAGACATTTATTTATTCAAATGGCAGAAGGATTGACTTGTTCCCCTATTATTCTAGGTATGAGATTGTCTTGAAACTTTGTTGATGCAGATTGTGATAATCTGACACTACAACTGTTAGTGTTATGTGGATTTTTTGGGTTGATGGTTGAAACTTACGCTTATTTTTACCGGTCAAGAGGTTACGACCGCGTGAACCGGACCATAATTAAGGTCCGATTCATGCGGTTGTAACTGCTTGACCGTTGAAAATAAGTCCCCCAAACGGAGCCTTAGCTTTTTCAAATACTTCGCTAGGAATGGATATTGACAATTATGTAGTTTTTTATACATCTCATTTAATTCATTTTGTAAAACATGTTCTCCGATTGGTAGTTGTCAAAATGCCGCGAGTTTAACATAAATTCAACTGTTTTTGGAAATGTTCATTTTGAAGATACTTGTTTTATTACGCAAGTTCCTTTCTTTCTCATATTGATTGATACTTAACATTTATTTACTCCTTTGGAATTATTATATGAAAATCATTATAGACATTATTTATTTAATGTATTTCTAATTCATTTCCTCTTTTCATCAGAAAACATCAAGATCTTGCGCGTAGATTTTTTGAAAATGCAAGACATCTACTTTCATCTCGTGGGGACATAAGAAATGGAAAACCCAAGATCTTGCTACTTCCAGCAAGTTTCAGTTCTTGAACAAAGTACCTTTTGATGCCACGATATCGATATCGAAACAAACGGGTGCAGGATCGCAGAGTGATAGATCATTTGACATCAATAATAGTTTTACTTTTAAATTCAAAGCCTTTGAGCAGTGATAACAAGAATCAGTTTACCAAAAAATCTTGCTATTTCCAGCAAGCTGCAGTTCTTCGATAGCTCCTTTTGATGCCGATGATTATTTAGGATATCAAAACAAATGGGGTGCAGGATTGATAGACCTTTTGACATCAATAATAATTTCACTTTTAAAATTCAAAGCCTTTGATCATGTATATTGTGATCTATTTTTAGTATTAATGAATTGTTTCTTACATTTAAACATCATACTTTTACTGCTAAAATTTTGAAATATAACATTACTCATATTTAATGAATTGCGTCTGCCAAATTTTTTGTTATATATATATGGCCTCATTGGACACTCTAGTAGGTTGTGCACTTCCCAACTTGAGGAGAATTTCTAAGGCTTCATTTGTTTTAGCGTTGGCTGGTCGATCCGGCGGGTGGAAACGGAGAGTTTGAACCGGAGGGGGAGGTGGCTGCTCCAAACGGAGCTTTTTGGGGCGTTTCTCAAGACGTGCGGACGGGTGGAAATGGAGCAAACGTCGCCGGAGGTTTATTTGTTTACCTTCCTTCCGGCGGCGTTTGCTCAAAACGGAGTTGTGAAACGCCCAGACAAATAGAGCTTAAGATCTAGGAGTCAATCCACCCTTGGACCATGGTTAGTAGCGCCCTCAACCATCTCTAGTTTGACTTGTTTTGGGAGTCATTCAGTCCATTCTTCTGCGGCCACTATCTCGAGCCCTTTCACTTTCCTATTCTTTAAGCCAATGTCAATATTGCGATTTTGTTTCTCCCATCAAGTGATCCTTCATGCTCTTCTCTCATCGTTCTTCATTAACCATCACCCTCTTCTGCTTGGGGTCTTCTTGGATGATCCCCTGATGCCCCTTGGGCTATATTTTCAATCCAGTTCCATTCGGGTTGCTCCCTACCTCGGTGCCATCGCAACCACGCCGCTTCCCACATGGTCTTTTGGTGTGTCTGATTTCCTGATAATGCGTTTTATAAAATAAGTTTATTATTAGATCCAATGGTAGCGTGTTTAACTCCATATTACAAGGTTGCGAATTCGGCACGTTGGGGTCATATTTTAAGTTATATATTTGACAATTTAACTACTTAACATGCACTTTTATATGACAGATTTGATATTCTTAATTTTCAATTCATTTTGTTCGTTAAGTTGAGGTGTTTAAAATAGGGCGTTTATATTGGCAGTCTCTATATGACTATTGACAGCTCAAAGATAATAGCAGTTCCAAAAATGACTATTGGCAGCCCGATGGATATTAGCAGTTCAAAAATTAAGTTTTTAAAAGACATTTTTAGGAAAAATGTTCAACATGAAAGTTGTAGATCTCCACGAGAACTACAACTTTTATGTTGAACACTTTTTTCAAAAAATGTCATATTAGGTCTATTTTCAAAAGCCGCGGAATCCGGGCGGTACTCGCGTAATTCCGCCCGGATTCCGCGCCTTTTGAAAATAAACCTGCTATATGACATTTTTAGAAAAAGTATTCAACACAAAAGTTGTAGATCTCGTCGAGATCTACAACTTTCATGTTGAATACTTTTTTCTAAAAATGACATATAGTAGAATTTTTTTCAAAAGATGTGTGTTCCGCATTTTGGGCTGCTATTAGCGGTCATTATATGCTTGTTTTTTATTATTTTGTCGGGATGTCAATAGTCAAAACTGAGCTGCCAATATAAATGCCCTTTAAATACCAGTTTAAAATTTATTATATTTTCAGCATAATTTATAACTTATGTAGTTTTTGGCTTACTTGCAAGTTGCAACTCATATTTTTTATTTTCTACTAACAATATGCCATTTTATTTAAGAATTTTGAAAATATGGCAACAAAATAAATCATGTAAAAAGAAAAAAAATTTGTGTGCAACAACAATGCCGAATGAACGCATTGATATTCTTAACATGTGTAACTACATAACACTTATATATGGCAGATTTGATGTTTTTAACATTTGCTTCATTTAAATTTGTTTCACATCATGTTAGTTTTGTCAAAATCATGACTTCGACAGGATTGTAAAATGGTCCGAGTTGGTCAAGTGGGAATTATTAGAAATTTTTCGTTAAGTGAACTTGACTTATCGGGACGTCCCAGTGAAACCGTACGCGAGCTTTGAGTCTATTCGGACTCCTACGAGTGCGAGTTAATTCAGTCGCGTGAACCGTCGAAGGCTGTGATAGGTGGGCCAGACCGTCTAGTAAATTCAGTCGCGAACCCGGTCTCACACTTGACATATGAAAAGACATGATATTTAGATCTCAATTAATGTAGTGAGATTTAATTTAATTAGTTTTAAATTGGGAGTTATGAGAATTAATTCACCTCATTTGGTAACTCCCATTAGTGGCTCTCCTATTAAAGCCTAAACAAAAACTTTTCATGGCTTAAGTTAGTGAACAAGGGTGAAATAGCCGGCTAAGGCAGTGTTGAGTTTTTCGGATCTTGCAATGAGCAGAAGTTATCTCAACTAGAAGGTTAGATCACAACCAAAGACACCATCAGCAACAAGAGTCTTTATTGATAATAGCAGTCTTCTTACAAAGCGAGACATACATTGCGAGACATGATTCGCCAAACACACCAAAGGGAAAGCAGAAACAAATACAAGCTCAGCATGCATGAGGTGCGGATATCCGAATCTCCCTCGACGTAATCAAAATCGTCGTCGCCACAAACCGCCATCGCCGCCGCCGCGCCAACCGCCGTCCCCGCACACCGCCGTCGCCGTCGCCGCAAACCGCCATCGTCGTCGCCGTCGCCGCAAACCGCCATCGCCAACGTTGCACCGAAACCGCCGCCGTGCCAACTGCCATCACCACCGTTGCGTCAACCGCCATCACCGCCGCCGCGTCAACCACCATCATCGCCGTCGTATCACCAACCGTCAGGTCATCAAAAGGATCTCGGACGACTCACCATCGCCGTCGCCGTAAACCACAATCCCCGACGCCGCACCGAAACCGCCATCGCCGCCACCGCGTTAACCGCCATCACCGCCGCCGCGCCAACCGGTATCATGTGTCTTCGACTTCTAACTCGTGGACTTGGGAGAGGGTCATTGGACTTAAGCTACTTTGTTGTTATGCTAGAACATACACATACGATCTAAAACGAACTATTTATAGGTTGACCGACCAAGTTCTGTATTCATCACACAGGACCATATGAGTTGCTCATCATGCGACTATTCTCAGAGCATTGCGGTTGTCAAGATAACTATTTTAGCACATTTGAGAACTGTTTGCTTGTTTTCGTGACAATAATCACTGCACTCTTTCTTGTCAAACGCGGGTGCTTTGTATTTCTCTGATGTATGTATTTCTCTCATTTTAAGAAAACTATTTTCACATATTCATCGGGAGTCAGGAATGGCTGGAGGGTTGTGGCGAAATATAAGGGACGTCAGAAGTCGAAGGAGAAAGGAAGCGCCGGCGATGAGATGAGCGAAAGACGCGATTGAATGGAGGGCGCCACGGGCGGCGAGATATTATCAGACCGCCGGCGAGAGACTGCGAGCTAAGAGGCAAGGTTCGGCTGCAGGAGTTTAGGGCTTGAGGGAAACAAAAACGAAGTTTGTGTTGGGTACAAATATCATGTAGGTTTAGGGGAAAAACTGCTAAAATTTGTATTATTCTGGGTATGAATATCCAATTGTGAGGTGTGAATAACAATTCCCTTATTTTATTTGTTTTCTGCTTTTATCTGATCTTTACAAAAATCTTTAAAATATTCTTTAAATTCTTCAAATGAAAAACCAATATCATCAAAATAACATATATGATCTTTTTCATCCTCTGAATAGGTTTCCAGAGCCATCAGACATGCTTCTTCTGCAACTTCATCTTCACTTTTTGATGAAGAGCTTGACATTGAGCCAGAGTTACTCCAGGTTTCTGCTATGAAACCCTTTCCTTTCTTCTTATCCTTCTTGTTGAAGGGCTGCTTCTTGTGCCCCTTTTGTTGGGCTCGTCCTTTATTTCTTCAGGACATTCTGGGGCAATATAGCCTGATTTCCTATAGGTAAAGCAGATGACCTCCTTGGAGTTTTATCAAACTTGGGCTTGCTGAAGCCCATTTTTCTTCTTGAGTTTTCTGCCTTTATCCACTTTCTGAACTTCCTTACCAGGAGATTAAACATCTCCTCTTCAGAGGTTGAAGGTTCTCCATCTCCAGCCTTCAAAATAATGAACTTCTCTTTAGGGTTAGAGAGTTTGCCCTTCACTTCAAGCTCAGCCCTACTATTTAAGAGGAGTTCATAGGATTGGAGCTTGCCTAATAGGGCATCAATGGTGATTTCCATGTGACATCTGGACTCTCTGATGATCCAAGTTCTTGAATCCCTAGTGCTTGGGAAGCACATGAGAAGTTTGTCATTGATCTCAGTGAGTGAGATCACTTTGTCCAGTCCTTTCAAATCATTGACTATGATACTAAATCTTTCATACATTTCAGCCACTGTCTCTTCAGATTTCTTCTGGAAGTTCTCATACTGGGATGTAAGAAAGGATAGCTTATCTTTCCTTTCATCTGAGCTTCCATCTACAGTTTTAGACAGGTAATCCCAGATTTCCTTGACTGACTTGCAATCAGAAACCTTCTTGAAAATGTCATTTGACATGGTTGAGACTAGGATGTTCATGGTCTTTGCATCCCAATCCTTCACCTTCTCTTCACCTGTCCATTGTGATCTTGACGCAAGTTCTGATGTGATGTTGGCTTCTGCATTTTTCTTGTATGACATGAGTGGTTCTGTCAAAATAGAATCAAGTATGCCATCATCAATAGAATTCATATACAACTTAATTCTGACCTTTCAAAGTGTGAACTTCTCTAAGTTACACACCAGAGGTTTGGTAGATGCAAATAAATTATTTGAAGACATTTTTGAAAATAGATTAGTATTTATGTGTAACTATACAACTGTTCAGATCTTTGTGATCAAAGTGTTAGCCTTTATTTGATCAACCTCCCTCTGATAGCAATTGAAAATGTTAACAGTTGTGTAAATTCTCTGAGAATTCTTTAGAGGGGGTAAATAAAAATTTAAAAAATGTTTCAAATAATTTTAGTTCACTTAGGATTTACAACACACAAAATTCAGACCAAAAATTATTCATAACACAACACATCACAACAATGAAGTAAGAAATGAAAACAAAAGACACCAAACCTATAGTAGTTTCCCAAAATCTGGGTACATCCACTCTTCTACCATCGTGATTGGAATACAATTTCCCAGTGCCTGAGTCATTTGATAAGGAGACTCTTACAACCAACAACCAGATCTTTTGATAAGAAGATCTTGAACCAGTATCAACTGAGTGTTTTGACAAGGCGACTCTCAGAAGCACGACCTGAATCATTTGAAGAGAGATTATAAAAACTTTTTACTCAGTTTATACAAAAGAGAGAGAAAGAGATCAAGAGAAGGTTGAGAAGAAGATTTCTTCTAGATGAGTCCTCTCAGTAAGAATTTGAGGACCGTTTGACACTAAGTGTTTCTGATCCTTAAATATGATGAACCTCTTTTAGATAGTAGAGTTGTAGGGGTTATAGGTTTTTGGATCCAGTGATCTTCTCTGAATGTTCTAGTAGATTATTGGTTCAACACTAGCAACGAAGAATGAGAGTTGAGAAGATGAAGAAGATGAAGAATAGTCAGCGATGAGTCACTGTTCTTGTTCTGTGTATTAGTTCTCTCTATTTGTTGTGCATTCCCTTTAGTGATTATATCATTTCTAGACGATTTTGAATTGCCCCTTTCATAGCATGAAATCTTCAAAAGAAATGCTGATATATATTCTTCCAATAATACTTCCATCAATCTCAATTTCTTCTTCAAAAACTTTTTATCAAATTATCTCTGAATTTGATAGAGAGATCTTTCCTTTAGTCTATCTCACAATGGTTAGAATTGTTTGAATAAGTTCCATGAAAGTTCCTTGTATTAATTCTGAATCAATTCTCTAAAAATATCCTTTCTGATCTACACTCGACGCTACATCGACTTCAAATAAGAGCAACGTCGTCTTCCTGCTTCTGTATAAAACAAGTCTGTAGTCGAAGTTGCGTCGATATATTATTGACGTCTGCGTCGACTTCTATCTAGAAATAGCGTCGATTTCAGTATATGTAGTTGCTCTGAATTCTTGCCGAAGTGGCGTTGATATCCAGTCGACGTTAAGTCGACGCAAGATTACTTTTCTTGATTTTCTTCTTCAATTCAGAGTGCCTAGCTCATGTCCTTGACTCTACTGACTTCCTAGGACTTCTAAGACCATATTACCCTATCTATATCACATGAGTAATTAACTTACTATGTAAAATCACTTTAAATATAATTTGTTAAGTTAAATCATAATGATTTTTTTCCAACATGGGGGCAACACGATTTTCGATAGATCTATAACATGTAAATCGGTAGGCACATCATTACTAGAAAAAGATTCAATTTTAGCATTTAAAACTTCATTCTCTAATTGTAATTTTATTTCACATTCTTAAGTTTTTCTATTTCCAGTATGGCCCTGTCGAGAGCATGTGATGTATGACTTTATTTAGATTAAAGAATTTAGAATTGTATTTTGCTTACTTCGCTATTAAATGAATGATAATCATTTGAGTTGTACACTGGACATGTATTCTCATTTGCTGAAGTGCTTCTGCTAGTCTTATGTGCGGGACATCTTATTTTTTTTAAAATTGTAGGGCATTAGAGTAAATTGTATGTGAGGCCCCCTCCCTATACAATGAGATGTCTTGTGGAATTTTTACTTATCATGGATGTTTAGGATCTGAGATCTCTCTTTTGGAAAGGAACTTCAAGGAGGAACCTGTCTCATGAGGTTTGACACGAGCATACCTAGTGATTGTATCCAAATTCGATCACATTTATTGCAAGTATTTTCTATTAGTAACATTGACCCACTCATTATAATTAGAACATAAATCTCCTTTGATCATCAAACATGCATGTGTCGTATCCCCTTCCTGGTTTTGTCCACTCAATTTGTTTCTTCTACTATCTGCAAGGGAAATATCATAAGCATTTTTAAGAAAAGGTCAAATATTATTTGTAGTCATACAAGAACATACCTTGTGATTGTATCCAAGTTTGTTCACATTTATTGCAAGTATTTTCTATTATTAACATTGACCCACTCATTATAATTAGAACACGAATCTCCTTTGGTCATCAAACATGCATGCACAGTATCCCGTTCCTGGTTTTGCCCACTCAATTTGCTTCTTCTACTATGTGCAAGGGAAATATCATAAGCATTTTAAAGAAAAGATTAAATATCATATGTAGTCATATAAGAGGATATGAGTTTTGTTGAGTGAGCTCAAAACTTGTATGTATTGCTTGTGTATCAAAATACAATGAGAGAATACAAATATATAGGAGAGAAAAAGAGAGAAGAAATCATATATAATGTGTTGGAACCCCAGTTATGATTTGGGCATAGATCACTATTAGGTTTACTTAGATTGACCCAAAATGTATAGTCAGTGATCATAGGTTCATTTCCAGTTCTGCCTCAGAAGGACTCTCCAGAATTACGGAGGATTCAAGAAATGCAGTTCAGGAACTGAGTTCGACGAACGTCGAACTGAGTTCGACGAATGTTGTTCTATGGTCGACGAATTCTGAGTTTCTTCTCTGAACTCAGGTCGACAAACTCTGACCTCAAGCAAGAAGTTCAGCTCGACGAAATCTAGCTGAGCTCGACGAACTCCGAGCTCAGGTCGACGATCGACTCAAGACAGATTTCCAAGTCGACGAAATAGAAGCTGAGCTCGACGATCTGCGAGCTCAGGTCGACGAATTCTATGCAGTTATTCCCAGCTTATTTATTTACAGTTGGCAGATCAACTGAAGAATTAATTACAGTCAATATGGAAATAGCCGTTCAAAAGCTGCATTAAATATGGGCAGTTACATGAGTTAATTCGGGATCAATTGCCAAGGCATATACTACTCTCGGGAATGCATCATTCGTTATCAAGACAAATGAATTCAAAATGTTTGAATTCAGGACAGATAAAATATATATACAGCAGAGAACAGAAAACAGAACACATAAAAAAAATATAGAATACAGTGAAGGTCTTCCAGGGTACAGAGAAGAAGCAACTCAGCATCAATAGACATTAATCAGAGTTCTTCAACGCTCCAAGCTTTCAAGAGAGACAACAATATATCAGTCTGATAAGCTTACTGGAGATCATCATCACCTTGAAGATCTATCACCCTGCAGCAAAGCTTCCATCCCTCCTGAACCATTCAATATCTCAGGGGGAGCTTTTGCTAACATCAAATCCACTCAAGTCTTCTCAGTTGTTTGAGAAAGAGAAGACACCATCACTCTCTCACCCCATCTCTGTATAAAGGGTTGTCATCTCCCTTCAAAAGTGATTTCTGGTTGCAAGTCTCCTTACCAAAAGACTTGAGAATTGGTTTTTGAGCACCTGATCAAAAGCTCATTGGTGGCAGGGCACCAGATCAAAAATCTGAGTGGATTCCTACCAGGGTGGTGGAAGAGTGGATGTACCCAGTTAGGGGGAACCACTATAAATCCTTGTTGCTTGCTTTGCTTTCTTTATTCTTTTGTGCTGTGATTTTCTTTTCATAAGTATATAACTCTAATTAGTGTAAGATAAGATCTATCCCCTAACTTTCAATTGGTATCCCTCAATTTAAATCCACTCCAGATGCTCACATACCAAATATTACTCTCCATATTCCTCCCACAGTTTCCATTTCTACATCTTCTACACCATCATCTACCTCTCCAACATTGGATACCTCCACAACTACTTCTCTTATTGCTCTCCTCACTCCCCTCCTCAAAACACTAATAACAGAGGCCATTACACCTCTTGCTACTTCCATTTCTACCCTCTCTGCACAGATCTCTGCCCTCACTGCTGCCCTATCTTCAGTCAGGAGCCTGGCTTCAGTTCTCACTGAAACCAGGCAGGGGGAGATGCTTTATGATGAAGCAGTAGCTCCAGCTCCAGCAGCTCCAGCCCCAGCAGCAGAAGCAGTCATAGAGGCAACAACAGATCCAGCAGAGTATACAAAATATATTGATACAGATTTAATTGATTTAATTAATTTTATTGATACTGATATGGATTTGGATGAGTCAGTGTCTGAGGAAATAATTACTGGTGGTGATTTCTTCATTAATCTCACAGTAGAGCTAGAGAACTTGTTGAAAATATTTGATTGTGCATTTTTGAGATACCCTTCTACTGAGTATACTAAGCCATCCTTGGCTATTGTACCTTATACCTCTCTAGTAAGTCTACTAGTTGCAAAGCAACTTAGTGATAGTTTTGCTAATCCTGAGCCCCCAGTTACTTCAGCTTTTCCAGAAATTTCTTCTGCTCCCAGCTATGTAATGGATGACTCTTCAGTACCAAATCTGGATGATTTGATTTTGGCTGACATAGAAGAAGAGGAAAAGGCAGCTGCTGAAAGCACTGTTAAAGTTAATGATGCTTCAGTTTCTTCTGTGGTTTCCCCTCCAGCCATTGTTGATATTCCTGCTTCAGCTCCTCTTCCTGACAAACCCATCATTTCTGCTGAGGCCTTGAAAGCCTTGGATGATCTATATGACAACCCTCAGAGATCTGATGATGATAATGATGATGAGGATGATGATGATTCAGATGATGAACCTAAGAGGAAGACAGTGTCAAAGAAAAAAAAAGCTCCTCCTGCTCCTACTCCTAAGCCTAATCCAAACAATGACACTCCCTATTACATTCTCCAGAACATAACACCATACAAAGGGATGCCAGCTTGGATGTGGATGTGGATGTCCAAAAACCAGCAGAAGGAGAAGAAGAGAAGCAGAAAATACTCTCCTCCACCAGTTCATAGATACAGAAAAGATCCACCACCTCCTCCTCCTCCAGCTGCTGGTGCTTCAGGTTCCAGCTCTCAAAGATCTGCCCCTGTTCAAACATACCAAAGACATCAAGGGAGATCTCATTCTGGAAGCAGCCAGCAGAGACAACATTACTCATCAGGAAAGCAACATCAACAACAACAACAACATCAACAACAACCACATCAACATCAACAAGAGCATCAAACATTATCTGCAGAACAAAGAACTGAAAGTCCTAAAAGACCACCCTCTACTCCTATACTTTTGAAGATCCAAAGACAGCCAATACAACTAAGATGGACAGATTTCAAGAACTCATTGGCCTTTCTCTGATTAACAAGGCCAAGGCTGAAGGAAATGACACTTCTGGATATTCTACAATGTCAAAATACAGGAAAGAAGAACTGAAAAGATTTGAGAAAGCCAACAAATTCTTCAATGTAGATGACTATATGAAGCTGCACCCAGAAGCAATTGTCCCCAGGGCTACATCATTGAAGATCATAGGGGCAGCTGATATGACAATGACGAGTGTACAAGCTTCTAATCCCAACAGAGAAATCATCTTTACAAAGTCAGGTGAAAAGAACAAAGAAGAAAAGCACAAAGATAAGAAACAAAGAAAATAAACTCTGCACTGGTTAACATCTGCTGCATTTATAACTGGTTTTATTTTCTGGACAAAGCTTATTTGTGTATGTATATCTGCTACATATGTTTATTTTATCTGCAGATATATGTTTTTATTGCTTTGTTTGTTTTCATGTTATTTTGAGTCTGTAATGAGTCAGTGATTAAGTGATCTCACTCAAATAAGGGGAGATTATTGGAACCCTAGCTTGATTTGGGCTAGGTTCACTAAGTCACTAACCTAGGATCTTGACCCAACATGTATAGCCAGGGTCATTGTTGTGTACTAGAGTCTAGGCCAAGTCCTTAGAATCAACATCATATGGATCAGCTGTCATCAAGACTGTCAGAGACTCAATACTTAGAAGATTTCAAGACTCTGTAAAATGAGTTCGACGTTCGTCGAACTCAGGTCTACGATTGTCGTGCTCAGCTCGACGATCTCAGAGTTAATTCTCTGAGTTGAGCTCGACGAACTACATTCTCTGGTCGACGAATACTTGGACAATACAACATTTCAAGTTTAGTCAACTTCAAGATTTTCCAAGTCCTTAGAATCAGACTTTGGTCGACGAACTTAGTTCTCAGCTCGACGAACCTGATTCTTTGATCGACGAACTTTACTCTTTGGTCGACGATCTTTGGTCTACCATCAGCATTCTGTCAAGACTATGTTCTCTAGTCTCAGGTCGACGAACTTAATTCTCTGCCCGACGAATTCTGGATTCTCTACTTCAACTTTCCTTTCAGGAACAACTGTGAACATTCTAAGTCCTGAATAATTGCTGAACTCCAGTCGACGAACACAGTTATCAGCTCGACGAACTTCAGACGCAGAAAAGGCAAAGTTCTAAAGCATGTAGTTCTGTTATCAGCTCGACGATCTTGGAACTCTGCTCGACGAACTGTGGACTCAGCTCGGCGAATTCTGTCATCAGTTCGACGATTCCAGACTTAGCATTTATTCCTTCTGTCCTTAATCTATGACAATAACTTCTGAATGATTAATGATAAAATATTCTCTGAATATTACCGTTGGACGGTACATTAATCACGGCTTTCATCAGAATTATTGTTTTCCATTTTTCCAAAGGGACAGTTGAGGAAAGAAATCAATGCAGTTTATTTTCAAGGACCGCCAGCATTGATTGCCGCTGAAGAATTCAAATTTCAAAAGAAAATTCTCTCAGGAAATATAAAAGAGATTTTTCTCTCTGGACACACAAGAACACATACATATAGAAGCACACAAAAAAAGAATTACAGAGTTTTCACAGAGAAGACATAACACACAAACAAAAAGATTCTCAGTCAGTCTGTCTGCAATAGCTTCTCTGCCCATTTCACTAAAGCTCTGATACAAAAAGAAGATCTGCTCACTGAAAAAGAAGTACAAACAATACAAATCAAGAGTTTTCTTACTTCAACATTTCAGGACTTCAAGGACAACAACTACTACATCTGTCAAGAAGTTCCTGCAGATAAAGACTTACAGTTAGAAGGTCTATCACCCTGCAGCAAGGCTTCCAGATTTTCCCTGAACCATTCAATATTTCAGGGGGAGCCATTTGCTACCATCATTAATCCACAAGTCTTCTCAGTTGTTTGAGAAGGAGAAGACATAATCAAATCTCTCACCCCCACTGTGTAAAGGGTTGTCATCTCCCTTCAAAAGTGATTCCTGATTGCAAGTCTCCTTACCAAAAGACTTGAGGATTGGTTTTTGAGCACCTGATCAAAAGCTCATTGGTGTCAGGCACCTGATCAAAAACCTGAGTGGATTCCTACCAGGGTGGTAGAAGAGTGGATGTACCCATGGTTGGGGAACCACTATAAATCCTTGTGTCTTCTGTGTTGTTTTTTTTCTTTACTTTTGTGCTGTGATTTTCTTATCTTGAGTATAGATATAACTCTAACTAGTGCTAGTTAAGATCTATCCCTAACTTTCAATTGGTATCAGAGCCAGTTCTCTTGGTTGTACATGCTAAGCCCTGAACCAAAACGATCTGATAGATCTTATATATCTTTAGAGTTCATCATGACACAAATTGAAGAGCTTTCAAGCACCAGACTACCTATGTGCAATCTAAATAAGCTTGCATCATGGAAGACAAGGATTAGGTTTTATATGAACTCCATTGATGAAAGCATTTTCAATTCCATCTTGACAGGTCCAGCGCAACCTCAGGAAATAACAAGTCCCAATGCTGTTCCATCATCTCAATGGATAGATGCCCAGAAAAGACTGAAGATTGCTGATGCACAAGCAATGAACATTCTTGCACAATCAATGTCTGATGACATTTTTATGGAAATTGCTGAATGTTCATCTGCAAAAGATATGTGAGACTCCCTCACAGCAATGACTGCTGGATCAGCTAAAGAAAGAATATTTGATGCTGAAACCTGGAGTGACTCTGAAGCTTCATCCTACACAACTAAAGAGGAAGAAGAGACAAAAACAAGAGAATTTTGTCTGATGGCAATAAATGCCTCTTGCAGCAATCCTGATGAAGAATCAGACTCTGAAGAATAATCAGAAAGTGAATCAGAAGAAGATCAACTAATCTCTACCCTTGATCTTTCATCAGAAGAATTTAAAACTGAGTTTAAATTATTATGTAAAGACTTAATTCAATCTGAGAAGGAAATAAAATCTCTCAGAGAGAAATTAAATAAGGTATCTTCTGAAAATATAACACTCAAAGAAGATTTAAATAATACTCATGAACAAATAAGTCATTTAGAATCAATTAAAGTAAAAGAAAAGTTAGAGGATACAAATAAAAATACTGAGGAATTGCAAAAGAATAAATCAAATCAATTTAAAAATCTTCAGAAATTTTTTGTTCAAAATAATTCGGCGAACCGAGCTCGACGAAAACAACACCATTCGTCGAAGCAAGCTCGACGAACTATGAACAGAGATTTTAATCTCAACTGTTCTGAAATCTATGCTCGACGAAATAGATATAATTCGTCGAACAGAGGTCGACGAAAGTGGAACAGAGAAAACAATCTCCATTGTTCTCTGAGCAGAGATCGACGATCTCAATACCATTCGTCGAACTCAGGTCGACGAAATCACTTTAATTCGTCGAACTCAGAATTCCAGAGCAGAAATTTTTATTCTTTTCAAAATTATAATCAAACTCAATATTTTAAAAATCCCTTTACTGAGTGGATAATCCCTCTTAGGAAATATCATCCACTTGGATATAAAAATCAACCTGAATATTCCTTTATTTCCAATTATTATAAAAGAGAACCAGGACCCAAGGCAATCTGGGTCCAGAACTTCTAGCCTCTCTTTTCAGGAAAAGACCTATCTTACCACAGAGGAATAATGATATGTGATAGTAATCAGAAGCTATAGTCTCAGCCAACACAAATGCTATATCAGTGGCTGTATAGTGAAAAGGATACAACAATAAAGAGACTGTTTACCAGATTTGGGCAAGGAATGTGGGCAAGGAAAAGCAAATAAGGGGAGTGTGTTTGTTTGTTTGTTAGTTTTATTTTCTCAAAGCACCCTTGTACATCTGCTGAAAAACTTTATGAATCAGGCAGATTGTTCTTGCTTTGTATTTTATTTATTTTTTATGTAAATAGTGTTCTTACCCAAATAGAGGGAGATTGTTGGAACCCCAGTTATGATTTGGGCATGGATCACTATTAAGTTTACTTACATTGACCCAAAATGTATAGTCAGTGGTCATAGGTTCATTTCCAGTTCTGCCTCAGAAGGACTCTCCAGAATTACAGAGGATTCAAGAAATGCAGTTCAGGAACTCAGTTCGACGAACATCGAACTGAGTTCGACGAATGTTGTTCTAAGGTCGACGAATTCTGAGTTTCTTCTCTGAACTCAGGTCGACAAACTCTGACCTCAAGCAAGAAGTTCAGCTCGACGAAATCTAGTTGAGCTCGACGAACTCCGAGCTCAGGTCGACGATCGACTCAAGACAGATTTCCAGGTCGACGAAATAGAAGCTGAGCTCGACGATCTGCGAGCTCAGGTTGACGAATTCTGTGCAGTTATTTCCAGCCTATTTATTTACAGTTGGCAGATCAACTAAAGAATTAATTACAGTCAATACGGAAATAGCCGTTCAAAAGCTGCATTAAACATGGGCAGTTACAGGAGTTAATTCGGAATCAATTGCCAAGGCATATACTACTCTCGGAAATACATCATCCGTTATCAAGACAAATGAATTCAAAATGTTTGAATTCAGGACAAAGAAAATATATATACAACAGAGAACAGAAAACAGAACACAGATAAAAAAAATATAGAATACAGTGAAGGTCTTCCAGGGTACAGAGAAGAAGCAACTCGACATCAATAGACATTAATCAGAGTTCTTCAACGCTCCAAGCTTTCAAGAGACACACAACAATATATCAGTCTCATAAGCTTACTGGAGATCATCATCACCTTGAAGACCTATCACCCTGCAGCAAAACTTCTATCTCTCTTGAACCATTCAATATCTCAGGGGGAGCTTTTGCTAACATCAAATCCACTCAAGTCTTCTCAGTTGTTTGAGAAAGAGAAGACACCATCACTCTCTCACCCCATCTCTGTATAAAGGGTTGTCATCTCTCTTCAAAAGTGATTCCTGGTTGCAAGTCTCCTAACCAAAAAACTTGAGGATTGGTTTTTGAGCACCTGATCAAAAGCTCATTGGTGGCAGGACACCTGATCAAAAACCTGAGTGGATTCCTACCAGGGTGGTAGAAGAGTGGATGTACCCAGTTAGGGAGAACCACTATAAATCCTTGTGTCTTCTGTGCTGGTTGCTTGCTTTGCTTTCTTTATTCTTTTGTGCTGTGGTTTTCTTTTCATAAGTATATAACTCTAATTAGTGTAAGATAAGATCTATCCCCTAACTTTCATAATAATGTGAGACTAATAGCAGAAGAAGGAAATAAAATAGAACATGAGCCCAATAATGGGCCATTTACGTGGGCTTTTCTAACACTCCCCCGCAAGCTGGAGCGTACAAATCGTATGCACCAAGCTTGGACAAGCACTGATAGAAGAGTGTACTGGGAAGAGCTTTAGTGAGCACATCCGCAACTTGTTCTGTCCCGGGAACATGCTTCAGGTCAATCTTCTTCATTTGAACCTTTTCTCTGATGAAGTGACAATCAACTTCAATATGTTTAGTTCTCTCATGGAATACTGGGTTCTTGGCGATATGTATCGCCGCTTGGCTATCACAAAGGAGAAGGGCTGGGGAAGGAAGTTTTATACCCAGATCGGTAAGAAGAGTTTCCAGCCATGTTAGTTCAGAAACTACAGACGCCATTGCCCGGTATTCAGCCTCAGCAGATGATTGAGCCACAACAGCTTGTTTCTTGCTCCACCACGTAATCAAGTGTCCTCCAAAATATGTGCAAAACTCATTGGTTGACCGTCGATCATCAAGAGAACCAGCGTAATCAGCATCAGAGTAAGCTATCAATGTAGGAGCTGAAGATGGGGTCTTGTAGACCAATCCTTGACCAGGGGTCATTTTGAGGTATCTGAGAATGCGTTCAATGGCGTGAAGATGAGATTTTCGCGGGGAATGCATATATCGGCTGACAATGCCAACTGAGAAAAATATATTCGGTCTAGTTACCGTGAGGTAGATCAATTTTCCAACTAGACGGCGATAGTATTCAGGATTCTCGAGTAAGAGATCTGAGTCGGAAGCCTGAGCACATAACTTGTGATTCACATCCATTGGGGTATTCATCGGCTTATAACCCGAGTAACCTGCATCATGAAGAAGGTCGAGACAATACTTCCGCTGGGAAAGGACGAGACCATCTGGACGTCTAGCAACCTAAAGGCCCAAAAAATACCAGAGGGGTCCCAGATCCTTTGTTTGAAAAACTGTATCGAGATATCGTTTGACCTCCTGTATTCCCTTTGAGTCATCTCCCGTAATTATGATGTCGTCAACATATACTAACAGAAGAACCGTCCCCATTGTACGGTGGCGAGTGAACATCGAGAAGTCTGCCGTGCTTCGAGAAAAACCAACCTCCTGAAGAGCCTTGCTAAACCTGTCGAACCATGCCCGTGGTGATTGTTTGAGGCCATACAAAGCTTTCTTAAGGCGACAAACCTGAGACTCCCCCGTGGTCTCAAACCCGGGAGGTTGCTGCATATAGACAATTTCCTGCAAGTCGTCATTCAAAAAGGCATTCTTAATATCCAGTTGCAGTAAGGGCCACCGGCGATGGACAACCATTGAGATAATAACCCGAACGGTGTTGAGTTTGGTCACCTGAGAGAAAGTTTCCTCATAGTCCATCCCGTGTTGTTGGGTGAAGCCCCGGGCGACCAGCCGAGCTTTCAGACGGTCAATCGTCCCATCAGCGGCATGTTTGACGACGAAGACCCACTTACACACAACCGGTTTCTAACCCGGGGGAAGTGGTACGAGAGTACAGGTCTGGTTGGCCCAGAGAGCAGCCATTTCCTCCTCCATGGCAGCCTTCCAGCCAGGATGTTGTAGCGCCTCCTGCACAATGTTAGGAACCGAAATGGAGGAAATAGAAGTGGCAAATGTGTGTAGTTGGGGAGAGAGGCAATGCAGAGAGACATAATTCGCCAGAGGATGAGCGGTGGAGGGAGATACCTGATCAGCAAGGCGCGGGGTAGCCGAGGATGAGGCCGACTGCAGAGGGGTAGCGGAACGAGGAGGAAGGCGGCGAGTGTAAACCTGGATAACTGGTGGCTTGGAGGGAGCAAGAGCAGGGTTAGAAGGACGTAGGGAAACAGGCGCAGTAGTAGGGATGACGGGTCGGGGTATAGGCAGTGGTGGAGATGTCGTCGGGGAGGAAGGAGCTTGAGGTTGGGAAAAGAAAGGTTGATCTTCCCAAAAAGTAACATCTGCAGAGACGATGACCTTCCGGGTTACCGAAGAGTAACACAGGTAGCTCTTCTGAGTGCGAGAATAACCGACGAAAATAGTTTTAGCTGCTCGGGGATCCAACTTATCCGAGGAGGGACCCAGGAGGTGAACGAAGCAAGTACAGCCAAAGACCATTGGTGTGATAGGGAAGTCCGGAGTAGAGGGGAATAAGAGGCTGAATGGAGTGACAGGGTTGAGAATCGAGGAAGGGAGGCGGTTGATGAGGAAACACGCAGTGGATACCGCAAAGTTTCAGTAAATTTTTGGAACATGCATTTGAAGCATGAAGGAGCGGGCAACGTCTAGGAGGTGGCGGTTCTTTCGTTCGACAACGTCATTTTGTTGGGGGGTGTAGGCACAGGTGGTTTGATGAATAATGCCAAATTCTGCACATATATTGGCAAATTCATGGCCGGTGTATTCACGAGCGTTATCGGTGCGCACTGTTTTGATAGTTATGGAGAATTGCGTTCGAGTTTCTTGTATAAAGTCGCGAAATATGCGAGGAAGCTCGGAGCGATCACGAAGTAGATAAAGTCATGTTGTGCGAGAATAATCATCAATGAAAGTTATAAAATAACGATACCCAGAGATACTTGTAATTTTGAAAGGACCCTAAACATCGGAGTGCAGTAAATTAAACGGAGCAGAGCTCCTAGAACAGTTAGCAGGAAAAGAAGTACGCGGCTGTTTGCCGTAAATACAAGAATCACATTTGAAAGCAGGAAAAGATACATCAGGCATCGCCTTTTGGAGAACGGGTAGAGGGGCATGCCCAAGACGACGATGCCAGTCAACAACGGAGACGGATGAGAGGATAGGAAGAGAGACATCAAGAAGGTAGAGCCCGTTCTGCAGTCGACCCCTACCAATGGTAGTCCGGGTCCGCCGATCCTGTATCAAAAAGGTAGATGGTGTAAATGTGACAGAGCAATCCATATCATGAGTGAGGCGACCAACAGAAAGCAAATTAAATGGAGAGACCGGAACATAAAAAGCCGAGCGAAGAGAGATGGAGGGGGCAAGAGAGATGTCGGCGCAGCCGGAGACCGGAACAGTCGCCCCATTAGCGACGGTGATAGATTTCGGATGAGGAACATCCGAGTACTTGAGTGACCGCATCGAGGTGATGTGATAAGTAGCACCCGAGTCCAAGATCCAACGCGGACTGGAGGAAAGACAAGTAATACTTGCAGTAGAGATGGAAGGCAACAGAAGCAGAAAGAGGGCTAAGAAGCCCCTGGAGTTGCTGTAGCTGGAGGCGAACGGCCTCAAGATCGGTACCAGTGGAGGAGGAGCCATCAGTGGCAGCAACCGCAGTTGGGTGAGGAGGATAGCCATGTTTCTTGTAGCAGACGACATCAGTGTGGTCATCCCGGCCGCAATATGAACACTTGGGGCGGCCCCGACCCCCACGTCCCCTTCCGCGAGAGCCAGAACGTCCACCGCGAGCAGAAGACGGTGGGGGAAGCAAGGGGGGAAGGGTCTGCTGAAGGAGGGCCGGAGAGGAGGGTGCCAAAGAATCCAGGGGTGGTGATACTCGAAGGAGCATAGAGCAGACATCAGAGCGGGAGGGAGTAGTGGCCGAGGCCAACACCTGAGCCCGGATGCTCTGAAGGTGAGGCGGGACACGAGCCATCATCATGACAATGCATACGGCCTCCTTTTGCACGCGCTGAGCAGCAAGGTCGATGGTAGAAGGCTGATGCTGGATCCAGGCCTCCGCCAGAGTCTTGGCACGAGCAACAAACAAGGTCATGTCAGCCGCCCCGCCAGCATCAAGAGTCTGAAGGTCGGTAATAATGTCATAGAGGTGCTGAAGACTATCCTTTCCAGAGTATAAGGAGTGAAGATCCTCCCACATAGCTTTGGCGGTCTCATGGTACATGACCATTTGGTATGGCTCACCCTCTAGCGAATTAAGGAGACATGTTTGGACGCGGCCGTCATTTCGTTGCCAGACATCAGTAGTAGGGGAAGGAGGTTCATTAGTAAGGTGAAGCACAAGGCCCTTGGCCTGAAGAACACGCCGAACCGAGTGGACCCATGGAACCGAGTGGAGGAGGAGCCATCAGTGGCAGCAGCCGCAGTTGGGTGAGGAGGATAGCCATGTTTCTTGTAGCAGACGACATCAGTGTGGTCATCCCGGCCGCAATATGAACACACCCCCACGTCCCCTCCGCGAGAGCCGGAACGTCCACCGCGAGCAGAAGACGGTTCTGCTGAAGGAGGGCCAGAGAGGAGGGTGCCAAAGAATCCAGGGTGGTGATACTCGAAGGAGCATAGAGCAGACATCAGAGAGGGAGGGAGTAGTGGTCGAGGCCAACACCTGAGCCCGGATGCTCTGAAGGTGAGGCGGGACACGAGCCATCATCATGACAATGCATACGGCCTCCTTTTGCACGCGCTGAGCAGCATGGTCGATGGTAGAAGGTTGATGCTGGATCCAGGCCTCCGCCAGAGTCTTGACACGAGCAACAAACAAGGTCATGTCAGCCGCCCCGCCAGCATCAAGAGTCTGAAGGTCGGTAATAATGTCATAGAGGTGCTGAAGACTATCCTTTCCAGAGTATAAGGAGTGAAGATCCTCCCACATAGCTTTGGCGGTCTCATGGTACATGACCATTTGGTATGGCTCACCCTCTAGCGAATTAAGGAGACATGTTTGGACGCGGCCGTCATTTCGTTGCCAGACATCAGTAGTAGGGGAAGGAGGTTCATTAGTAAGGTGAAGCACAAGGCCCTTGGCCTGAAGAACACGCCGAACTGAGTGGACCCATGGAACAAAGTTTTTCTTCCCAGATCATCTCAGAGGTCTCGAAGAGAAGCCGGGCGGTCTGCAGGAGGATTAGCCGCCTGTCCGGTAGAGTCGATGGAGGAGCCCATGGAGCCTAGGGGAGGCCGCAGCGAATAGACGAGCGCGCGGTTAGACACAACGTCTGCTGCGGTAAGAGGAGGAGGTCGCCGGAGAAGAGACGCACGACAAGCCCATGCGGTTAGATATGAGGCCGCAGCGGGTAGTCACGACGACAAGCCCAGGGAGAGAGCGAGGGAGGCCGCGACCAGGTGCGGAGTGAGAGCAAGGACAATCCGCACGGTCACTGTGAGAACACCAGCGGCCAAACAAGAGCGCGAAGAGAAGACGGCTCTAAAGAGACAAGGAGAAGTCTCAGTGGTTAGAGAGAAACCGCAAGCGGCAAGATAAGCCGCAAGAGGAGGCTGCGAGTAGGAGCACTCGAGCGGCAAGGAGAAGAAGAACGAGCGAGAAAGAGACCGCACGACACGGCAATGCCGAAAGAAGAGGCCGCGAGTAGGACTACTCGAGTGGCAAGAAGAGGAGGGACCGGGCGAGAAGGAGCCCGCGCGGTAAGAGGAAGACAGAGCTGGCAGCGGGAAGTGGGGTCCACGAGTTGAGAAGAGAGGCTATAAAAGGCACTGAGGGGTGGATCCACGGGAGGGAGGGAGAGGAGAGCAGACAACGGTTAGCAAGGGAGAAGCCGCGGAGAGAACGGGCGGGAAGAAGAGTCCGCTACCCGGTGCGAGTAGAAGAACAGGCCGCAGAGGAATAGCGGACAGGAGAGGAAGACGGGTCGGGCGGTTAGATGAAGTGAAACCGCAAGGACCGAACCGTGTGCTCTGATCTGATACCATGTTGAGTGAGCTCAAAACTTGTATGTATTGCTTGTGTATCAAAATACAAGGAGAGAATACAAATATATAGGAGAGAAAAAGAGAGAAGAAATCCTATACAATGATGTGGGACTAATAGGAGAAGAAGGAAATAAAATAGAACATGAGCCCAATAATGGGCCATTTACATGGACTTTTCTAACAAGTTTAAAGGTTTTCATATCTAAGATGCAATAAAAATATTCATAGCCTTGGAATAATTATTTTTCTCAAACTCATTCAATTCAATTATAGATTTGATTGTCGAGATGTGATTGATGAAAGGTGCAAACATAAGAAAATTTTGCATTAAAATTTTCACATTGCTATTTGGGAGCGTTTGCACAAGCAAGGTTTCCATATAAAGTCTCTTGGTTCTTAGACCTAAAATTCAGAGAACTCGCTCTGATACCACTTGTTGGATCATCAGGAACCTTAGAGGGGGTTGAATAAAGTTTTATAAGTTTTGTTACAAGTACAACGTTTATTGCAGTAGAATAAAGAAAACGTTCACAAAAGTAGATCACACAAATTTATGTTGAAAAAGTTAAACAATATATTGCATATACATATAATTGTTTGTGAACTTGTAAGGCCAAGATCGATGTGATAATACAATTCTTGGTGTTTTATGCTGAGTTTCTTGGACTTAATTGACTCTTATCACTCTACCCCCGGATGCATGACAAGTCCTCTCCAAGCAAGAGAGCACAATGTCTACCCAACCTAGACGTCTCTGCAAAGACGATTATATGCTCCAACCTTCTTCTATATTTGCCTTAAGATGATGATCTACAATCACAATTGCATCGAATTGGTTCGTGGAATCCTTCGTTTGATTCTTGGAGGTGGCCTTTCAACCCAGGTCGTAGTGTTTAGAAATTCTCTTACACTCCTTAGAATAGTTTGGAGCAAGATCATAGTAAAGTCCTCTTTCAACACCTTCAAAATAAAATAAGTTGCTATTTGTATATTCTGAAATATGCCGTTGTCCGGAAGTTTGCTAATTATAAGTCCCTTAAATCAAACCGTGCATGCATCTGACAATTTAGGTGTGTTACGTGTGTAAAGCGTTTTCTTGCCTTTCCGAATTGAGGTTACATGTTTTGTGGCTCCTTACTGATAGAAAGTTATGATCTTCCAAAGATAACGTTCCAAAATAGGCAGTTTCCAAAACTGACGCGGATCTGCCCGCCCAATTGGGCCATTAATGGAGGGGGGGGGGAGAATATTTTTTGTGGGCCATGCTTCTGCTTTCCAGCATTAATAGAGAGCTCCATTAGAGGGTGCGTTGAGGTGCAATAGAGTACTACGGCGGCGACACTTCCTACACAACACACATTAGAGTTGAGGCGCATGATCTAGTTCGATCATGGTGGGCTGGAACGGTTGGCGAACAAAATGTCGTTGACGCACGATCTAGGGATTGTATGCAGGTCTGGATAGGGTGATTAGACGATGTGAGGAAATGCTAGATTACTAAGAGAGGGAGAATCGAAGGATCAGACACTGGATTAGAGGTAAGTGGACCAGTTGATTGTTGCTTCTATTGCCAACCGGAAGAGAGATCCGGATAGGTGAAGCTCGGAGGGCGCTAGGTCATTCTCCCACATTTATTTTCCTACTTATTTCGAAAGTTCCAAATGCATAAGGAAATTCAAGTGGGCATTAAAATAAAGGGAAACATATGGTAAATGAAAGACTAAATGGTACAGGTGTTTCCAGGTAGCTTTTAGTCTAGGGTGGTTGGTTGTGCTCTTGGACTACGCAAGGTGACCTACATAAACCTTCACACCATTGTGATGCCGCAGTCGTGCCCTTATCCACTCTTCTAGCCAATTGAATCCATAACATAATCGCCCAAGAATCACCTAGCTTCCTGCTGGTTACACTGTTGAAGCAATGGACCAAGCCAGTCTCCGAGAGCTGGTGTCAAAAGGATCGACCTGATACTTGAGCTGTAGGTATTCCAAGGCGTAGAAATTAAAATACCACGAGTAAGAGAATGATGTTGGAAAAGTTAAATAAGCAAGAATAAACTATATAATGGGGAATTAACAGCTAGCTCTTACATATAATGAAGCTAATTTAGCAAAAAATTTGATCATCAAATGAAACTAATTTTGCAGCTGTACTAATTAAAAATTTGCATACTTGGAGGGCATACATATGTAAAGTTGATTCGCTCCAAATTATTAATCATATCGAACTCTAACATTCATTTTGTCTGTGACTTAAATATGACATGACAATAAAGTATTTAATCTACAATATTTTTCAAGACATTTATTTATTCAAATGGCAGAAGGATTGACTTGTTCCCTATCATTCTAGGTATGAGATTGTCTTGAAACTTTGTTGATGCAGATTGTGATAATCTGACACTACAACTGTTAGTGTTATGTGGATTTTTTGGGTTGATGGTTGAAACTTACGCTTATTTTCACCGGTCAAGAGGTTACGACCGCGTGAACCGGACCATAATTAAGGTCCGATTCATGCGGTTGTAACTGCTTGACCGTTGAAAATAAGTCCCCCAAACGGAGCCTTAGCTTTTTCAAATACTTTGCTAGGAATTGATATTGACAATTATGTAGTTTTTAATACATCTGATTTAATTCATTTTGTAAAACATGTTCTCCGATTGGTAGTTGTCAAAATGCCGCTAGTTTAACATAAATTCAACTGTTTTTGGAAATGTTCGTTTTGAAGATACTTGTTTTATTATGCAAGTTCCTTTCTTTCTCATATTGATTGATACTTAACATTTATTTACTCCTTTGGAATTATTATATAAAAATCATTATACACATTATTTATTTAATGTATTTCTAATTCATTTCCTCTTTTCATCAGAAAACATCAAGATCTTGCACATAGATTCTTTGAAAATGCAAGACATCTACTTTCATCTCGTGGGGACATAAGAAATGGAAAACCCAAGATCTTGCTACTTCCAGCAAGTTTCAGTTCTTGAACAAAGTGCCTTTTGATGCCACGATATCGATATCGAAACAAACGGGGTGCAGGATCGCAGAGTGATAGATCATTTGACATCAATAATAGTTTTACTTTTAAATTCAAAGCCTTTGAGCAGTGATAACAAGAATCAGTTTACCAAAAAATCTTGCTATTTCCAGCAAGCTGCAGTTCTTCGATAGTTCCTTTTGATGCCGATGATTATTTAGGATATCAAAACAAATGGGGTGCAGGATTGATAGACCTTTTGACATCAATAATAATTTCACTTTTAAAATTCAAAGCCTTTGATCATGTGTATCAATAATAGCTTTAACAATTGCTTTATTTTTTTATATTTTTCTCTGAAATATTAGATGTGCACACTTTCCATAGATTGCCCGTGAAATAGTTTCGCTCTTACGTACGCTCTTTTAAGTTTTTATTCAATGAGCAATGCATCTTATAAAATACCAGCAGAAGCGTATGTGATCTATGTATATTCTTAGGCTCCGTTTGGGAGGACTTATTTTTATAGGTCAAGCGGTTACGATCTCATGAACTTGACCTTAATTAAGGTGCAATTCATGCGGTCGTAACTGCTTGACCTCTGAAAATAAGTCCTCCCAAACAGAACCTTAATCTCTTTCTTTCTTTGTCTCAGGAGAGACTCTTTCTTACATTCTTATCTTGCTTGAGCTTTATCTCGATCCCTTTCACTTTCCTATTCTTTAAGCCAATCTCAATATTGCGATTTTGTTTCTCCCATCAAGTGATCCTTCATGCTCTTCCCTCATCGTTCTTCATTAGCCATCGCCCTCTCTTCCGCTTGTGGTCTTCCTGGATGATCCCCTGATGCCCCTTGGGCTATATTTTCAATCCAGTTCCATTCGGGTTGCTCCCTACCTCGGTGCCATCGCAACCACGCCGCTTCCCACATTGTCTTTTGGTGTGTCTGATTTCCTGATAATGCGTTTTATAAAATAAGTTTATTATTAGATCCAATGGTAGCGTGTTTAACTCCAGATTACAAGGTTGCGAATTCGGCACGTTGGGGTCATATTTTAAGTTATATATTTGACAATTTAACTACTTAACATGCACTTTTATATGACAGATTTGATATTCTTAATTTTCAATTCATTTCGTTCGTTAAGTTGAGGTGTTTAAAATAGGGCGTTTATATTGGTACAGTCTCTATATGGCTATTGACAGCTCAAAGATAATAGCAGCCCCAAAAATGATTATTGGCAGCCCCATGGATATTAGCAGTTCAAAAATTAAGTTTTTAAAAGACATTTTTAGGAAAAATGTTCAACATGAAAGTTGTAGATCTCCACGAGATCTACAACTTTTATGTTGAAAACGTTTTTCAAAAAATGTCATATTAGGTCTATTTTCAAAAGCCGCGGAATCCGGGGGGAACTCGCATAATTCCGCCCGGATTCTGCGCCTTTTGAAAATAAACCTGTTATATGACATTTTTAGAAAAAGTATTCAACACAAAAGTTGTAGATCTCGTCGAGATCTACAACTTTCATGTTGAATACTTTTTTCTAAAAATGACATAGTATAATTTTTTTCAAAAGATGCGTGTTCCGCATTTTGGGCTGCTATTAGCGGTCATTATATGCTTGTTTTTTATTATTTTGTCGGGATGTCAATAGTCAAAACTGAGCTGCCAATATAAATGTCCTTTAAATACCAGTTTAAAATTTATTATATTTTCAGCATAATTTATAACTTATGTAGTTTTTGGCTTACTTGCAACTCATATTTTTTATTTTCTACTAACAATATGCCAGTGAAACTTGACTTATCGAAAGCTGTGATAGGTGGGCCAGACCGTCTAGTAAATTCAGTCGCGAACCCGGTCTCACACTTGGCATATGAAAAGACATGATATTTAGATCTCAATTAATGTAGTGAGATTTAATTTAATTAGTTTTAAATTGGGAGTTATGGGAATTAATTCACCTCATTTGGTAACTCCCATTAGTGGCTCTCCTATTAAAGCCCAAACAAAAACTTTTCATGGCTTAAGTTAGTGAACAAGGGTGAAATAGCCGGCTAAGGCAGTGTTGAGTTTTTCGGATCTTGCAATGAGCAGAAGTTATCTCAACTAGAAGGTTAGATCACAACCAAAGACACCATCAGCAACAAGAGTCTTTATTGATAATAGCAGTCTTCTTACAAAGCGAGACATACATGGCGAGACATGATTCGCCAAACACACCAAAGGGAAAGCAGAAACAAATACAAGGCAAAACAAACCGTGCAGACTGAACAAGTAGCCGTCGGTTCTACTGCTGCACTATGGAGTCCGTACAGACAGCCAGGTCGCCAGACCGCAAACCAAGCCGCGCGGACTGCCCGTTATTCCAATGTTGAGCTCTAGCCGCCGATCTGCAAGCTGCCTCACCGCGAGGTCGCCTAGCCGCTAGACCGCACAAGCTGCTGATAACGAACTGAACAGACCGTCTGAAGCAGACGCCTTATTGAACAGGGAAAATAGTTACCAAAGTGAAGACCGCATGTTCCCTGTCCGCAACCTGCTGTTTACCGCCTGTTGCTAACCGCAGAGTCCGCACTGTCCCTGACCGCAATCAGAGCAAAGTCCTGCTTTCCAGCGCTATCCGCACAACCTGCACAACACAAACCGATCAACTCCTTCAACCCGCGCGGATATCAAAATCCAGTCCGCAACAACTATTTGCGAGTTCACTTACTGACTTACTGTTCATTCGCACATTCAATTGATGTGATAGGAGGTCCTATTTATAGGCACGATGAGGAGTGTGGTCACTGCCCTAACCGATAGTATCACCGCCTCATCCTGCAGCAAGAACAAGTGTATCCGCAAGCTGCGGATACACATCCAGTCCGCCGCAACCTGTGCAGGATAGCCAGACCGCCTAAGCATCACCAAGGCCGGACAATGACCCGGTCTGCCTTGTCTTCAAAGGCCAACCCGGACTTAGACATCACCCGTAGACTCTGCAGCAACACCTTGTCCGCTTAACCGCGGACACAGCACCAATCCGCATTCCCAGAGCATGCAGCCACGCCACCAAGACAGCTGCCGGACTCAGCGGACACAGCATCAGTCCACATGCCTTGCGGACGCAACACCAGTCCGCATTCCCAAGCTCGCAACCAAGGCACACACCACTGCTACCGAGCTCGGCGGACTGAGAAGCAGTCCGCGCTTAACTGCGCGATCTCCCCGAACTGAGCCAAACCTGGACTTGGTTCAGAACCAACCAAGTCCACTCCACCAGCCACAAGGGTCAGTCCGCACTTACTGGCGGACACTAGATCTAGTCCGTCCAATTCCCACAACCTCCAGCACCTGTCCGCACTAACTTGACAACCTCCGCAGCTTCCGCTTGTCGCTCCACCAGAGCTAGACCAAGGCATCTGCCAAGCCGGTCTGTCGAGTTCCAGTTCAGTCCGCTCCTTGCCGGACTCCGCAGATAAAGAATCTATCCGCCTGGTTACCTTCTGGGGACAAGCTGCCTTCTGAGCACAAGCCGGACTGGCTGGCCGCCACCTCTGTTCGCATAGTCTGCGCGAACAGACCGCCCAGGCCGCCAAAGAACAAGCTGTCTTCAATAGCTTTGCCGACCTGGCTGACCGCCAGTCCTATCTGCATAGTCCACGCGAACAGGTCGACAGGTCGCCCAATCACCCACTTTCACTTCACCATTTTCAACAGTCCCCTTGAATTGAGAAGTGGTGAACAACCCCAGCAGCTCCCGTAACCTCGCACATGGTTCCTCTAATAGCGTCATCGAGAAGATGTATGAGACATGGTCTTCGCCCCGCCTATCCTGGACCATAAGGGATCCCTCCAGCATCTCCCAAAAGAGTCATGCTTCCCTCTGCCTTCTTCTTCAGTTTCGATCTCCACTTGTGTAACGCCCCTGATTTTCCGGCAATTATTTAATTCCTCTTGATGACGTCATAATGACGTAAGGGACGTTACGTTAACGTGGAGTTGACGACGTGTCGCCGTTAGTGCGTTTTCGCGACTGTTCGGTCGAATCGGTCAAATTCGTGAATCCTTGTCGAAAATGGAAAATTTATGTTGGGAAATTGAATTAATTAATTTTTGACATGTTCGTTAAGTTTCGTCGCGATCCGAGCGATATTCGAGTCTCGACGAATTTCCGAAGTTTTGTAAAATTTATATTCGCCGTAGACTTTGAAAATTTATATCTCGAGAACGACATGTCGGATTTTGGTTCCGTCTTCGTCGTTGGATTCGTAGCGTCAGCATTCACCCACGGTGCGAATTTCGTTTAATTCGTCGCTCGTTTGGGCCTCCGTTTTGATCTCGTATTTTCTTATTCAAAAATATATAAAAATAATTATTTTAATATTATAACACTATTCAAAATGTCATTTACTATTCATGTATAAAGTTTAATTTTTTGGATATATTTGCAAAGAATTCAATGTTCATAATTGATTAATTTGTTTTCTCGGGTATTCAGGGGTTCTTCTCGAGTAGTATATGTCCTTCTCGCGTAAGCTTTTATTCCTCTCGAGTACTACTGCTTGGTCTCGAGTATGGCCTTCCTTGCTCTCGAGTACTAAATTTTAGTACTCGAGTAGCATGTTTTATACAACTCGAGTACCTGTAATCTTCTTCTCGAGTACTGTAGATTCATCTCGAGAATTTCGTTTCAGTGTGCATTCGAGCGTCATTTTGAGGGTCAAAACAGTGTCATATTGAAAAATGGTTAATATAAAATTTGTTCGTCTCGACGAGATCTACAACTTTTATGCTGAGCACTTTTCAATTTGAAGCCACCATAAACCTCTATTTTTATTTTTCACACACCCGCTCATAAATAACCTATTTTTTTTCCTATTTAGACAAAACTTTATATATTGAAAAATGGTTAATATAAAATTTGTTCGTCTCGACGAGATCTACAACTTTTATGCTGATCACTTTTCAATTTGAAGCCACCATAAACCTCTATTTTTATTTTTCACGCACCCGCTCATAAATAACCTATTTTTTCCTATTTAGACAAAACTTTACATATATATATATATATACACACACACACTTAAGATAATTAGAAAGCTTCTTTCTCACGATGTACATCGAATCGTAATCACATGTGCAGCGATTCCCTCCCGTTCGTGAATCTTTTGGTGGCCGCCGAAGGTGCTCCGGTGCTCGAAATCTTCAACCGATTATAGATCCGGAAAGCTCTCGTCGAGAGCTACGCCATCATGGTAAAAATTTTCCCCATTTCTTGAGTTTTCTCGTAAGAGTTTTTCAGCCATAACCTCTATTTCGACTCCTCCCATCTTCTTTTGCCCTGATCTGCGATGTGGTGTGATTCAGAGGATTTTTCCGGTAAAACCAAGGCAATTGGTGTTTTTGCCCTCTCTCTTGCTCCCTTCCTCTTTATTTTGCCAGATTTCGTTGAGTTGTCATATTTATATTTTGTAGAAACTTATCTCTAAATTTCATTGAAACTTGTCGTTCTACTTCATTGAAACTTGTCTGACAAATTCTAAGTATTTTTCTTTGTATTGTGACTTGTCTTTAAATTTCTAAGTTAATTCATTGAACATTTACCCCAAATTCTTGTTCTGTAGATTTCGTAATCAAATTTGGTTACCCTGCCACTTTATTTATCTTGTCATGTAGATCGTTATGCGACGCCTTGCGCGTCTCATTATTTTGTTTATACTACACTTTGTTTGAACCTTGAAATGTTCTTATGCAGTCCACTTTATTTGTTAACGGTCCGTGAAGAATAAAATAAACTCTGCATGCAGTTATGTAACTAAAGGAAGACAAATGGACTGTGCGCGTTGGGGTTTCTCCCTCAGCATAGTGCCTTATAGTTGAGTCTGTGCGCATTGTGGACTTTCATCCCTAACACATTACCTTAGCTTGGTCTGTGCGCGTTGGGGTTTCTCCCTCGGCATGGTGCCTGTTGGCTGGGTTTATGCACGTTGTGGATATTTTTTTCCGGCACAATACTCTTTATTGTTGAGCTGATTAGTCTCATTTTTATTGATGATTAACATGAATATTAATGAAAGGTGAATGTTTGAACTTCTGATGTTGGTACTTTGTTTTGTCTAGTTGATGTGATTAGTCATTCTTGCTCGGCTACATTTACTGTTTGCTTACTTTTACTCTACTGCTAACATTTTGTTGCAGTCGTTTTATAGATTTCTTTCACTTTGAGGTTTGTTTGGTCTGCCTTTACTCTTTGCATAATTTGTAACGTGCTTCTGAGGTATTCTTCTTTTAAATGCCTTAGGATCAGAGCAGTAACATGTTTAGCTGACCGTTTTATGCTCCTGGTGCTGCAGGTTGCTGCGGCCGTTTGATTTCACCTCAGAGCTTTGAGGTAGTTGTCTTTGTCTAGACTTGTCAGATTTTACTATGGGTTCGTGTCAGTTGTTGACGCCCATAGTCTTGAACTTTTTCTGTGATAGACTACTTGCTGCTTTTACTGCTGTTACTTTTTACTTGTTTATACTTGCTCTCTATGAAGGATTTATGTTAGGATCCATTTAGCTATTTTAAAGTATACAAAACTGTATTATGGAACGTTGGCATGACATGACATTTAACTGCAAAATCTACTACTTTTAAGCGCTATAAAAGTCTTATATATATATATATAAAATGTAGAAGTCACATCATCATTATAATATGCTAGACCTTCATTCTCATATAGGACAACAAATGAATCAACTAAGTATTTTTCGCCTTTTAAAACTTATCTATTTTCTCACTTATGGACTAGTGATCCACCCGATCGAGGGACACAGTCAGTAACTCTAATAACTTATATGTATTGTTTTTAACTTAATTTCATAAATCTTTTACATGAAGTAAATGTGAGGACGAGCCGCCTGAGCGTCTGAAGTTGTCCCCTGCACGGCGTGACATCACAACTCGTATTTTCTCTTCTCTGACATATTTTTGAATACGGAGAAAATACGGGTTGTGACAGTTGGTATCAGAAGGGAGGTTTTGTAAGAGAGGTTGGTTGGTTTGGCAAGCCAGTCGAACAACTTTCCCTTAAGCAAAAATCTAATCGTATCATTTCATTGCATACATACACTGATATGTCATCAGTAGATCTTGATGAAAGCACAAACACTACACTCATAGCATGATAAGAAGTATACGGGGCATATTATGTAGTATGAGATGCATAATATGTATTTTATATGGATCCACCATAGGTGACAACATGTGACAGTTATGTAGTATGAGATTCATAACCATCATCACATGGATGCCCATTAGCACGTTTACTTTTCTTCATTACATAATATATTATGTAGTATGAGATGCAAAATATTGTATATGTACGCTGCTCATAATATGCACTAAGGCCTTTTTAGAATGCATAACACTGCATACATAACATACCATCGCATAAGCACACGTGTCAAGTTAAAGATCTGCATGATAACATATGTATACCCATGATTTGAGATGAAATTTAAACATTCATGCATTCATATTATAGACACAAGTTAGAGGCATAACATCATTTTATGATTTCCCAGAGCAAGGTAACAACAAGAGTAAGTGTCTGTTCATTTCCGATCTAATCCGAGTTTGTTTGTTCCTGATCTGATCTGAGTCAGGGTATTCGAGTTTTCTAGCTTCGGTGTCTTAAGCTAGGTCTTTGATAATTCATTTGCTCGTATCTGTAAAATATGACCCCGAAATAGTTTTGCTAAAGGAATATTTTCCCAGTTTGAGATGTCTTAGACAAGGTTTGACTAGGTATCCGTTTGTTCTGTAGAAATGCTGCCTAAACGCATTGCGATGAGGTCGACTCCCCACTCGGAGGGCGAGTCTTTTGGTGTCCAGAGTGAGGCAATGATCGAAGGGCTGGGACAAAGTAATGAGGCCCTGATAAGGTAGATGTGGACATGCAATCTCAGATACAATCGTTGTTGGCTGTCGTCGCCAGGCAGCAGATTAGAGCGCAGGACCTTGTTGTGGGCCAAACTGTTCCTACCCACCTGCTGCTCTTGTTCCCCCAGTCGCACTGCCGTCTGAGATGAATTTCATTTCTCACTTCCAGCGACTTTGACCTCCTTCATATGATGGTAGAGCAGACTTCATGGCTTTGGATGACTGGATCATTGCCATGGAGAAATGTTTTCTTATTCTGGCATTTCCACAGATCAAAAGGAGATGATTGCGGCGTATCAGCTCAAGGGACTTGCGAAGAGTTGGTGGATCAGAGAAAAAGAGAATCTTTCTGATGGGTGCTCGTGGGAATCATTCAAGAGTGTGTTACTGAAGAAGTTTTTGTCATTGGTCGAGCAAGACCGTCTAATGAACAACATTTTACTCCTGAGGCAGAGGCAACTCACTGTTAGTGAGTACGAGGTCGAGTTTATCAAGCTTAGTCGTTTCGCCCCAGATCTGGTAGCATCCGAAGAAGGCAGAGTAAAGCATTTCCTAGGTGGTCTAAGGTATGACATCCAGCAATTGGCTAGCGTATACAAGTCTGAAACCTTTGCAGAAGTAGTTGAAGCTGCCTTGAAGGTTGAGGCGATAGAAAATGCGAAGAATCGGGGATTGCATGCGAAGAAGGACAAGAGGAAATCTGACGATGGAGGAAGTGCTAGGGCATCTGGCCCTGCAGCGAAGAAGGATAGAAGGAAAGCGTGTATCTTCGGTGGTAATCCAGGACACCCTTTTGAGAAGTGCTTTAAGAGACTGGATGCGCAGAAGCTGTCTCAGGTATACGCGATCCAGGATGCTCCAAAGGGAGGCCATGTCTGTACTTATTGCCAGAGGAGTGGGCACGATATGGCCCGTTGTCACAAGAAGGCTGGAGCCTGTTTTCTCTGCGGCCAGAAAGGGCATATGAAGGCTAATTGCCTACAGAGCCAGCCTGCGCTACATGCAGTTTCGTTGCAGACTCTACCGCCGCCCCGCCTCTCGTGGACAAGGGAAAAGGAAGTTTAATCTGCTGACCAAGGAGGAAGCCCAATCTTCGACTCAAGTGATCTCAGGTTAGTCTCTGACTCAGCTAGTAATCTCTTTTAGTAGATTTATAGTTTCCGCATTTTAGTTGTGTGCACTATGTATTTAGGTGAATTTAAGGTGAAAAATAAATGGGCGCGCGTTTTGTTCGATTCAGGTGCTACTCACTCCTTTGTGGCGAGGAGTTTTGTAGACTGACATCGATGGGCTCTCAACCAGTTAGACACCTCCCTAAATGTCAAATTTCCTTAAGGAGAGTTCGTGATGTCAAGTCAAGGTATCCAAAAATGTCTCATCTTCTTAGGTGATTTTCTAGCCTTTATGGATCTGAAGGTGCTAGATTTGGTAGACATCGACGTGATTTTGGGCGTGAACTGGCTGTCCAGCTACGATGTCGTCATTCATTGCAAGCAAAAGCGCTTGTATTTCAAAGGTGACAATGGCTAGCCCATGAGTGTGTTTGGCTTGCCGCGTCAGGAATCTCCGATCATTTCTGCAGTATGTGCTCACAAATTTCTAGAGTTTGGCTTTGATTCTTTTCTTGTCTCCGTTTTTGTTCTGGGAGCTACACCGGTTGAGCCTCGGGTTGAGGATGTTTTTGTGATTTGTGAGTTTCCGGATGTCTTTCCTGTTAGTCTTCCTGGACTTTCTCCTGAGATAGAGGTGGAGTTTGTTATAGACCTTGAGCCAGACACTCGCCCTATTGCAAAGGCACCGTACCGCATGACGCCGCGTGAGTTAGAGGAGTTGCGTACTCAACTGGATGAGTTATTGCAGTGCGGTTTTATTAGACCTAGTTCTCCCCCTGGGTTGCACCAGTGCTCTTCGTGAAGAAAAAAGATGGAACGATGAGTATATGCATAGACTATCGAGAGCTAAACAAGGTGACCATTAAGAACAGATATCTGTTGCCTAGGATCGATGACTTGTTCGATCTGTTATGAGGTAGTTCTGTGTTCTCGAAAGATTTAGCTCTGTTCAGGTTACTATCAGTTAAAAATCTGGGAGTCAGACATTCCGCGAACTGCTTTTCATTCTCGATATGATCACTTTGAATTTTTGGTAATGTCGTTTGGGTTAATGAACGCACCGTCAGCTTTTATGGACATGATGAACAGGGTGTTCAAGGACTTTCTGGATAAGTTCGTGGTTGTATTCATTGACGATGTCCTGGTATATTCCAGAAATGCAGAAGAGCACGCCTTGCACTTGCGCTTGGTCTTATCTACTCTGAGGGAGCACAAGATGTATGTGAAGCTTAGCAAGTGCGAGTTCTGGTTGTCTTAGGTGTAATTCCTAGGACACATTGTAAGTAAGGACGGTATCTCAGTGGACCCCGTGAAGATAGCCGCAGTCTTGGATTGGAAGAGACCTACATCGTCTTAGGAGATAAGGAGCTTCTTAGGGTTGACATGTTACTACAGAAGATTTGTGAAAGAATTCTTTGTGCTCTCTATGCCGTTGACCAGGCTTACACAAAAGTGAGCAGCTTTTGTTTGGAGTGATGCATGTGAGGAAGCTTTTCAAGAGCTCAAGAGGAGATTGTGTTCTGCTCCAGTTTTGGCATTGTCGGTGGAAAGAGTAGAGTATGCTGTTTATGTGGACGCCTCGCGAGCTTGGACTCAGTTGCGCGTTGATGCAGGACGACAAGGTGATTGTGTATGGATCGAGACAATTGAAGGTGCATGAAAAGAATTATCTACGCACGACCTGGAATTTGCTGCCGTCATTTATGTCTTGAAGTTGTGGAGACATCTTCTGTATGGAGTGTTGTGCAAAATTTATTCGGTGCACAAAAGTTTGAAATATGTCTTCACTCAGAAGGAGTTGAATTTACGCCGGCGTAGATGGCTAGAATATGTTGCGGACTACGAAGTCGATATCCTTTATCATCCCGGGAAGACTAATGTAGTAGAGGATGCGTTGAGCCGGAAGCCCGTACATATCTTTAACCTCACCCTAGGGAATAGCACTTCGCCGAGTAGATTGGAGGTGGAGGAGCCTTCGTGGATTACCCTCGCTAGGCTACATCAGAAAGACGATTCTGATTTGCAGCACCTCCGCAGTAGGACTGAGAAAGGGGAATTACCTGACTTTTCAATTCATGACGTTGGTACCCTAAAGTACCGCAGGAGATATTGTATTCCCGTTGTTAGGGACATCCGAGCAAGAATATGCAGTGAAGCGCATGGTTCAAGTGTTGCTTATCATTCTGGTTCCACGAAAATGTACAGAGATTTGAAGCAGATTGTTTGGTGGTCAGGTATGAAGAATGACATTGCAAGATTTGTATCTGAATGTTATACCTGCCAGTGTGTCAAAGTTAATCATAGAAGACCGGGTGGTAAGTTAACACCTTTAGATATACCGAGTTAGAAATGAGAGAGTTTATCCATGGATTTCATTACTGGTTTGTCGATATCCCCCCGAGGGCATGATGAGTGTGGGTTATCATGGACAGACTAACCAAGTGTGCCCACTTTGTGCCTTCCAAGATTGATTATCTCATGGAAAAGATAGCTGAGCTTTATCTAGACGAAGTCATCAGGTTGCATGGCGTGCCTATGAGTATCGTGTCAGATAGAGATTCCAGGTTCGTGTCTCGTTTCTGGCAAAGCTTGCAAGGAGCTCTAAGTACTGACCTTAGGTATTCTACCGCCTATCATCCTCAGACAAATGGTCAGACGGAGAGAGTGAATCAAATCTTGGAGGATATGATTAGATGCTATATTCTGGACCATGGTGGGGCTTGGGATAAACGCCTCAGACTGATGGAGTTCGTGTACAATAACAATTATTAGGAGAGTTTGCAGATGACGCCTTTTGAAGCTTTATATGGAAGGCATCGTCGAACTCCACTATTTTGGGCAGAAGTTGGTGAGAAGCCTTTGCTCGGTCCGGAAGAGCTGGAGGATATGAGCATTTCAGTGACGTATATTCGTGAAAAGCTGAGGTTGGCTCAGGAGCGATACGAGAGGCATGCAAATCAACGCAGAGTTGATGTGGAATTTGCAGTTTGGGATATGGTATTTCTGAAAGTCTCTCTAATAGCAGGTGTTAAGAGATTTGGAATGAACCATAAGCTATATCCCAGGTATGTGGGACCTTTTCAGATTTTGGAGTGTATCAGAGTTTCTGCCTATATACTGGAATTGTCTGATTCTTTCCTTGGTGTTCACGACGTGTTTCACGTGAGCCAGTTGCGAAAATTTGTTCGTAGTGATCGGCATGTCCTTGACTCCGTGCCCCAGTTGCAGCCTAATCTCTCGTATGTCGAAGAGCCTGTCCATATTCTGGAGACGAAAGATCGTGTGCTAAGAAAGAAGACAATTCTGATGATTAAGGTTCTCTGGCACAATCATGATGTTAGAGGTTCTCCTAGTCTTCCCCGGTTAGTATTCTTGTTTAATGAATTCTTCTGTCGTGTCTCTCCCTCTGCCCCCTTGTTTCGTTTCGTATTCCAAGTTTCGGGACGAAATTTCCTTTTTAGATGGGTGACTGTAACGCTCTCGATTTTCCGGCAATTATTTAATCCTCTTGATGACGTCATAATGACGTAAGCGACGTTACGTTAACGTGGAGTTGACGGCACGTCGCCGTTAGTGTGTTTTCGCGCCTGTTCGGTCGAGTCGGCCAAATTCGTGACTTCTTGTCGAAAATGGAAAATTTCTCGTGGGGAAATTGAATTAATTAATTTTTGACATGCTCGTCAAGTTTCGTCTCGATCCGAGCGATATTCGAGCCTCGGCGAATTTCCGGAGTTTTGTAAAATTTATGTTCGCCGTAGACTTTGAAAATTTATATCTCGAGAACGGAATGTCGGATTTTAGTTTCGTCTTCGCCGTTGGATTTGTAGCGTGAGCATTCGACTGCGATGCGAATTTCATTTAATTCGGCGCGCGTTTGAGCCTCTGTTTTTATCTCGTATTTTCTTATTCAAAAATATATATATATGATTATTTTAATATTATAGCACTATTCAAAAATGTCATTTACTATTCATGTATATAGTTTAATTTTTTGGATATATTTGCGAAGAATCCACTTTGGTTAATTTGTTTTCTCGGGTATTCAGGGGTTCTTCTTTCGCGGAGCGCCAGTCTGAAATGCTCATCCTCACTCTCATTGCACTAACCCCTTCTTCATAGGAACCTTCTATCAATTCCCTGATAAGTATGGACACCCTTCTTTGAGGGCTCTTACCACTTGAATTGTCTCCAAGTGAGCCTACAGCCCTGCCATCTAGATGAGAGTCTGGTCAGCGGGTCTGATCGGGGTCTCCTCTCCAAACCATCCACAACCCCTGAGTGAGCCTGCAACCCTGTCAGCTAGATGAGAGCCTGGTCAGCGGGTCTGCTCGGGGTCTCCTCTCTAAACCATCTCCAACCACCGAGTGAGTCTACAACCCTGCCAGCTAGATGAGAGTCTGGTTAGTGGGTCTGCTCAGGGTCTTCTCTCCAAACCATCCCCAACCACCGAGTGAGCCTACAGGTCCTGCCAGCTAGATGAGAGCCTGGTCAGTGTGTCTGCTCGGAGTCTCCTCTCCAAACCATCACCAACCACCGACTGAGCCTACAGCCCCGCGATCTAGATGAGAGCCTAGTCAACGGGTCTGCTCGGGGTCTCCTCTCCAAACCATCCCTAACCCCCGAGTGAGCCTACAACCCTGTCAGCTAGATGAGAGCCTGGTCAGCGGGTCTACTCAGGGTCTCCTCTCCAAACCATCTCCAACCACCGAGTGAGTCTACAGCCCTGTTAGCTAGATGAGAGCCTGATCAGTGGGTCTGCTCAGGGTCTTCTCTCCAAACCATCCCCAACCACCGAGTGAGCCTATAGGCATGCCAGCTAGATGAGAGTCTGGTCAGCGTATCTGCTCGGAGTCTCCTCTCCAAACCATCACTAACCACCGACTGAGCCTACAGCCCTGCGATCTAGATGAGAGCCTGGTCAATGGGTCTGCTCGGGGTCTCCTCTCCAAACCATCTCCAACCACCGAGTGAGCATACAACCCTGTCAGCTAGATGAGAGACTAGTCAGCGGGTCTGCTCGGGGCCTCCTCTCCAAACCATCTCCAACCACCGAGTGAGCCTACATCCCTGCCTGCTAGATGAGATCCTAGTCAGTGGGTCTGCTCGGGGTCTCCTCTCCAAACCATCCCCAACCACCGAGCGATCCTACAGCCCTGCCAGCTAGATGAGAGCCTGGTCAGCGAGTCTACTCGGGGTCTCCTCTCCAAACCATCTCCAACCACCAAGTGAGCCTACAACTCTGTCAGCAAGATGAGAGTCTGGTCAGCGGGTCTGCTCGGGGTCTCCTCTCCAAACCGTCTCCAACCACTGAGTAAGCTTACAGTCCTGCCAGCTAGATGGGATCCTGGTCAGCTAGTCTGCTCGGGGTCTCCTCTCCAAACCATCTCCAACCACCGAGTAAGCCTACAGTCCTGCCAGCTAGATGAGAGGCTGGTCAGCGAGTCTGCTTGGGGTCTCCTCTCCAAACCATCTCCAACCACCAAGTGAGCCTACAACCCTACCATCTAGATGAGAGTCTGGTCAGCGGGTCTACTCGGGGTCTCCTCTCCAAACCATCTCCAACCACCGAGTGAGCCTACAACCCTGCCAACTAGATGGGAGCCTGGTCAGCGGGTCTGCTCAGGGACTCCTCTCCAAACCCTTTCCAACCACCGAGTGAGAATACAACCCTACCAACTAGATGAGAGCCTGGTCAGCGGGTCTGTTCGGGGTCTCCTCTCCAAACCATCCCCAACCACCGAGTGAGCTTATAGCCCTGCCAGCTAGATGAGAGTCTGGTCAGCGGGTCTGCTCGGGGTATCCTCTCCAAACCATCTCCAACTACCCAGTAAGCCTACATACCTGTTAGCTAGATAAGATTCTGGTCAGCGGGTCTGCTCGGGGTCTCCTCTCCAAATCATCCACAATTACCGAGTGAGCCTACAACCCTGCCAGCTAGATGAGAGCCTGGTCAGTGTGTCTGATCGGGTCTCCTCTCCAAACCATCCCCAACCACCGAGTTAGCCTACAACCCTACCAGCTAGATGAGAGTCTGGTCAGCGGGTCTGCTCGGGGTCTCCTCTCCAAACCATCTCCAACTACCGAGTGAGACTATAGCCCTGCCAGCTAGATGAGTCTGGTCAGCGGGTCTGCTCGGGGTCTCCTCTCCAAACCATCCCCAACCACCGAGTGAGTCTACAACACTGCCAGCTAGATGAGAACCTGGTTAGCGGGTCTGCTCGGGGTCTCCTCTCCAAACCATCTCCAACAACCGAGTGAGCCTACAACTCTGCCAGCTAGATGAGAGCCTAGTCAGCGGGTCTGCTCGGGGTCTCCTCTCCAAACCAACTCACTCTTAATGCCATGAAAGACGACACCTGTAATTTCATCTTATTAGAAGGCCATGTCAAAATTGCAAGTATTGAATGATACAAAATGTAATTGATAAAGAGTGTCATAGATAAAATCTCTTTAAGTCGTCGCCACTTCGGGCACGATCGAGGGATACCCCGTCCACATCCTGGAGGTGGTACCCTCCTGACTTCAAGACCTCCTTCACTACAAAGGGACCTTCCCAGTTGGGATTGAGCTTCCCTACTGAAGCTCACCTGCCTGCTGCGTCCACCTTTTTGAGGAACAAGTCACCCTTCTGGAACTGCTTGACCCTTATGTGCTTATCAAAGTATTTTGCCATCCGGCGCTTGACTTTCTCCTGCCGGACCAGCGCCAAATCCCTTAGATCTTCCACGAGATCCTAAGAGAGTTTTTGCTCTTCCTTGTTCTCTGTCATCCATCCTTCATCCCCTCCCTTGCAATGACTACTCTTGGAGAAGTGACTTCGAATTCTATAGGTATGACGACCTCCGATCCATGAGAGAGTTTAAACGGCGTCTCCCCCGTGGCGGTGTTTGGTGTGGTCCTCAAGGCCCAAAGAACTGAAGGGAGCTGCTCCACGCAGCTTCCCCTTAAGTTTTCCACTTTCTTTTTCAAGAGATTCACGATAATTTTGTTCGCTGCTTCCACCTGTCCATTGCTCCGAGGGTGGTGAACCGAGGCGAAACGGAGGTCTATGCCCAACCGGATGCAGAAATCTACGAACTCCTTGCTAGAGAATTGTGTTCTGTTATCAGTGGCGATGACCAGCGGTAGCCCATGCCTGCAGATGATCTCTCCTCATACGAAATTCTTGACCACCTGTGATGTCACCTTAGCCAACGCCTTCACTTCCAGCCATTTTGAAAAGTAATCCACCATGACCAACAGAAACTTTCTCTGGCCACTAGCCTGGGGAAAAGGGCCCACCAGATCTAGCCCCCATATTGCGAAGGGCCAGGGAGCTGTGATTGTATGTAACCTTTGGGCGGGAAGGAGTTGTATGGGGGCAAACTCCTGACACTTTTGACATCTTTTTGTGAACTCTTCTGCACCTTTCCTGAGGGTAGGTCAGAAGTATCCCTGCCTCAGTGTTGAAGCCAGGAAAAATCTCAACCTCAGAATTCGAACCAATGCCGCCTAAGGTTACCGACTCAGGGGCAGATCAGATGGCTAGGGTGACTCGGACGAAGAACAAGTCAAACATGACCCCAGATGTTGCGGAAGGAAGGTCTCACCACGTACCCGGATGCTCAAAAGGAGCAGCCCCTTCTCAACCAAAGGTGGTTGAACTGGGTACGAGGGAAGTTAGCTGATGACGAAGTCGCACGGTCTCGACTTGGTCTCTAAGGAAAAGGAATCCAAAGGCTTGGCTAGTATCCAAAAATGAAGCTCGCGGGTATCCTTCCAAGGATTTCAGGTGCCTCACCTCGTACCCCTGGGGTCTTATTTATAGACAAATCCAAGGAGGGAGGGGGGGGTCATATTTATACCCCACCCCCCGGCGACTAGGCGACTTCCAGGAGGAACTCTCACGGGCTGGGCGAGTATCCCGCCTAGTCGCCTACCTGGCGAGTATGCGAGGGGAGCTCGTCATACTCGTCCAGGCCTTCTACGGTCTTGTGCGATGATGTTGACTTCTGTCTTGACTTGTTGACCTTAACTTCTGCTGACCTGGCAGTGGTAGGACTCATCCTCGACGAATACGGGTTGTACACAATCCCCGCTCTTTTCGAGCGACGTAGGAACTCAGAAAGAATCATCCAACACTTATTCGATGAGATGTTATGCCGAGTAGCAGGATTGCTCGCACCTGATAACTGCCTGTCATTCTCTATAAATAGAGGGGGGGCTGTTTTCTCAGACGGATCGCCAAAGCTCGCACAGGATGTCGAACACCGAGAAACTTCTTCAAGACAGCCTCGCCGCTCTAACAGGAATTCTAGGCATTGCTAAGCCTAAAAGGCCACGCGAAGAGGACGTCGTCGCCGACTTAGCCCCCCCCCCCTCAAGAAGAAAATCAAGAAGGCCAAGAAGAAACCCACCTCCGGCAATGCTAACCAGCCGCCACCTCCTGCGCAGGTCGCGGCTTCCACTAGTAATCCTGCGCGCTCTGCTAGCACTCTGAAGCTGCTTAGCGATCTTGGGCTTGATGACATTCATAATGTCGTCGCCCCTGATGCGAGCCTCCTCGGCTCGCTCGACATCCCGGAACTCACCACTAACCCGACGCCGCAGCAGGTGGAAGTCGTCTCTCTGCCAGGTCGCCATGCTGCCGAGATGTTCCTTTTCATCTGTTGGTCGCTGTTTATGCTTCTCGCTGACTCTGTTTCGATACTTGCAGATTCTCCACCGGAGGGCGCCGACGTGGTCGTGAATTTCGCCCGGCTCAACTCCGCGCCGCTGCTCGCCCTCTCAGCCGAGAGACCAGTCAGGACCGCGCATACAGTCCGGATTAATGTTGGTGCCAAGAGGGTATCTGAAGCCTCGGTTCCTGTGGCGAGCAAGGAACCATCGCTGAAGGATCCTCCGCCAAAGAAGGTGGCACCGGCGAGCAAGGACCTTCCGGCGAGTAAGGCCCCACCCGCCCATGCGCGAAATTCTCTGTTGTCGGCGGCGAGTTCTGTGCTGCCGCCGACGCCGCCTCCTCCGAACGTCGCTGTCATCCCGGCGGTGACTGTTTCTTTACCGCCGCCGCCGCCTCTAGTCGCCCCGCTGCAAACCACCATACTGCGACCTCCTCCTCCTCCATCAAAGACCTCGCACCAACCGGCGAGTTTGTCGCAGCCTCCGCCGCCTCTGTCGAAGTCTGTGGTGGGGAAACCGGTCAAGCCGCGACCGAGCTACTTCCCGCCAAGAGTGGGGGATTCCGACCATGGAGGTCATGGGCAGGGCAAGGTGGCCGAGCATGCTGATGTCCCATCTTCTGACCGGCGAGATGCTCCAACTCACGGCCCCTCTCCTCGCCAATCGAGATCTACTCGCCGCGGTAAGTGTCATCATTAGTGCTTCATCTGGCGACTAAGTGTCCTATTCCTAATCTGGCGACTTTCTTCCTCTGACAGATCGCCCGACGACTCCAGGAGTGGCCTTCATCGACGTCATCGGGTTGTCGGGCAGTGAGTATCGCCACGCTGCTGCTCGCGCCTACCTGAAGTTGGAGAGCAAGTTCGACCAGCTGGCGATCTGCGAACCACATCGGCGGATATCATCTATGGAAGTGCGGGTGGCGAATATCGAAGAGCTCCGGTCAACTTTGGAGAGCTATGGAGCCCGCTTCAACTTGGTGAAGGAGAACGATCGCCAGCTGGCGATTAACAACCATCGCCTCCAGCTCGTCCTCGACGAGCTGGCCGGCATTCGCGCGAGTATGGGCTCCGTCGGGCAGCTGACGAGGATGGAGGTGCAGCTGCGGCTTGGCGACGATGCGATGTCGGTGGTGACGGAGCATTATCGGCGGGCGTGAGAGATGGGCAGGGCTGGGCGACATCCTCATCTGCCGGAGAGACCTCCTAGGACTTAGATTTTCTTTCTTCTTCTTGAAGCTCACCTTTGTGCATTTGTTGTGATGAACAATCATTTGTTAATGTCACGAAGCTCTTGGCGGATGGAGGCCATTTTTGTCGAAGTGCTTCGGCATGCGCCGCTTGATATCCTCTTGGCGGATGAAGGCCAAGTCATGAAGCTCTTCTACGAAATCCAGCGAGGGTCTTTGAGCGTCTTCATTCTCCAAGCGCCATTCTTCGCTGCCGTCTCCAGCTGCTATGACTCTCGGGCTTCGAACCTCGAACTCCACTGGGATGAGTGCCTCGGACCCGTGGGACAACTTGAAGGGAGTTTCCCCCGTAATAGAGTTTGGGTTGTTCTCAGAGCCCATAGGACCGAGGGGAGCTGCTCTGCCCAATTGCCTTTCAAGTTGGTGACTTTCTTCTTAAGGAGGTTGATGATCAACTTGTTGACGGCTTCCACCTGTCCATTGTTGTGAGGATGATGCACAAAGGCGAATCGAAGATCCGTCCCTAACTGCTTGCAGAAGTCCTCTAACTCCAAGCTGACGAACTGCGGCCCATTGTCGGTGACGATGGCGAGAGGAATCACAAACCTGCATGTGATCTCTCCCCAAATGAAATTCTTTACAATCTGCGAAGTGGTCTTGGCCAGAGCTTTTGCCTCGATCCATTTGGAGAAGTAATCGATCATAACACGTACAAACTTTCTTTGTCCGCTGGCCTGAGGAAAGGGGCCGATCAAGTCCATCTCCCAGATGACGAAGGACCATGGAGCAGTGATCGAGCGAAGGTGTTGAGCCGGTTGTAGTTGAAGAGGCGCAAAGAGTTGGTATTGGAGATATTTTTTGGAGAAGGCTTCTGCATCTTTTCGAATGGTGGGCCAGAAATACCCTTGCCTTAGAATTCTTCATTACAGAGTGCGAGTCCATGAATGACTGTCACACTCTCCTGAGTGAATCTCCTCCAGGATGCGAGGTACTTCAATCTCCGACAGGCACCGAGCCAGAGGACCTGAGATGGTTTTCCGATAGAGCTCTCCTTCTTGAAGTAAGTAATATGCGACTTTGTAACAGAACTTCCTCTGATCTACCTCGCTGGCAGGAATCTGACCTGTTGCCAGAAAAGAAACAAACGGATCCCTCCAGGACGTCCTCTGCTCGATCTTCATCATCTCCCCTTCCTCGATGGACGGTCGGAATAGTTCAGTCACGGTACCCCCAACCCAGGGACCATACTTGGCGAGGTAGTCAGCTTCTGAATTCTCTTCTCGGGGTACATGCTCGACGAAGAAAGATTGAAACCGCCCGATCAGACATTTCACTTTGATCAAGTACCGCTGCAGAATCGGATCATTCACCTCGAACTCGCCTCTAATATGGGGCGCGACAACCATCGAGTCGGTGAAGGCTTTGATATCTCGGATTGCTAACTCCTTGGCAAGACGCAAGCCGGCCACAATGGCTTCGTACTCCGCCTGATTGTTGGTAACGGGGAAGAAGATCTCGACTGCTTGCTCAATCCTGGTTCCCTGGGGGGTCACCAGCATGACTCCAGCTCCCACGGAATATCTGCCCGAAGCCCCATCCACAAACATCTTCCAGGAAACTTTGCTAGAAGAGCCTTCCTCTCCTTCCATCTCGGCTGAGAAGTCTGGCAAGGAAATCTGTCACCGCCTGTGCCTTGATTGCTACCCTTCGAGAGTAAGCAATATTGAACTCGCTAAGCTCCACCGCCCACTTTGCCAGTCTGTCAGAATGCTCCACCCCATCCAGGATACTCCATAGAGGATGATCAGAGACGACCCTGATGAAGTGAGCTTGAAAATACAGGCGGAGCCTCCGAGCTGAAACTACCAGAGCAAACACCAGCTTCTCCAAAATGGGGTATTTCGCCTCTGCCTGTCGCAGAACTCTACTAACATAGTAGACAGGGAGCTGCCTCTTGCCTTCCTCTCGGACCAAAACCGAGCTAACCGCCTCTGCCCAGACTCCCAGGTATAAAAAGAGATCTTCATTACCCCGCGGGCCTTGGAGGAGAGGAGCTTGGGTTAGCTGTTGCTTGAGCTTTCTGAAGGCCTCCTCACACTTCGCGGTCCACTCGAACTTCCGATTCCCCTGAAGGGTCTTGAAGAATGGAGAGCACTTCTCCCCTGCCTTGGATAAGAAATGACTAAGGCCTGCCAGCCTTCCCGTCAACCTTTGAACCTCCTTGGGATCCTTTGGAGATGTCATCTCTAGAATGACCTTCACCTTGTCTAGATTAGGTTCCATCCCCCTGGGAGTTAGGAGGTGACCTAGGAACTTCCCTCATTCTGCACCAAAGACGCACTTGGCCAGGTTGAGTCGCATCTTATACTTCCTCAGGGTAGTAAAGGTCTCCACTAGATCTGTTATGTGCTCTGCAACACTTTTACTCTTGACAAGGAGATCATCCACATAAACCTCCAGGTTCTGCCCCTTCCGCTCCTTGAAAATTTGATCCATCATCCTTTGATAAGTCGCACCTGCATTCTTGAACCCGAAGGGCATCATCTTATAGCTATAACAGTCATCGCTGGTTATGAAGGAGACGTCCCGACAGTCGGGGGGATACATCCGGATCTAGTGGTACCCTGAAAAAGCATCAAGAAAACTCATCACAGGAAATCCGATGGCGGAATCAACTAGCGCGCCGATTTGAGTCAAGGGGTAGCAATCCTTCGGGCAAGCTTTATTCAATATGGAAAAGTCAATACATAGACGCCAGCCCCCTCCGGGCTTTTTCACCATTACAACATTGGAGACCCAGCCTGGATATTGGATCTCCGAGACAAAACCCACCTTTAGCAGCTTCTCTACCTCTTCCCTGATCGGCCCGGCTAGTATGGTGGCGCTCTTCCTTTGCTTCTAACGAACAGGAGCCATCGCAGGATCCAGGTTGAGGAGATTGCAGACAACATCGACGTCCACCCCGGGCATCTCGGCGGCGTTCCATGCGAAGACGTCGACGTTGTCCTGCAGGCAGGGATCCTCCGACCTTCAGCAGTCCCGACTCTCCTCCCCGAGAGATCACTTATATCTCCTCCACCTCCTCAGCAACACATAACCCATTCTCCTTCTACAGCAGCTCCTCCAGCTTCTCCGCGTCACCCATCCAGTTGATGGTGCTGACGGCATTCAAGTAGCACTCCCAGGAGGCCTTGGGATCTCCCCTAATCCTGATCTGAACATCCCCACGGTAGTACTTCAGGCACTGGTGATAAGATGACGGAACGGCCCTGAAGTAGTTTATGAGGGGCCGCCCGAAGATGGCGTTGTATCCGCTCGGCGCGTCGACAATGATGAATCGACATAGGATCGACGTCCTGCGGAGTGTAACCAGAAGCTCCACCGCCCCTTCCACCTATTTCTTCTCTCCTGAGAAGCCAAAGAGAGGTCCATCTGCAGCCTAGACACGGTACTCCTCCACCCGAAGCCCGACGAAGGTTCTTTTGAAAATGACATTCACTGAGCTACCGTTGTCCGCAAGGATTCGGTCGACGGTGAAATCCTCGATGGCGGCTTGAATCACCAAGTCGTCGTGGAAGGGGTTCTCATTCCCCAACATGTTCTCCTCTGAGAACATGATCTCCTCCAACGATGGAGGGTTCTTCAACGTCGAGGCGACGTTCTTCTGATAGATCTGGTGGAGACTCCCCTTGCGGGAAGCTCCGAGTCCGGCCCCTATGTTGATCACCCTTACATGCCCACCTCCTGGGCCATGCATTACTTCTCCACAACCTCTCCAGGTCGACTCGATCTTCATTCCTCCGCCTCACTGGAGCTTGGAATTCCATCTGCCCCATCGGGGCCTCCTGCTTCTGCTGCTCTCTCTCCGCTGCTCCTGCTTCCAATCTCCTCCTTGCTTCCCAAAACTCAGGGCAAGCCAAGGTCCTGTGCCCTTCTACTTGATGAATATCGCAGTAGAGGGGAATCTCCGCCTCTTGACACATCGCTCGCTGCTCCCTCCAATGTCGTTTGTTGTCTTGGCGAGCGATGACCATCGTCTCCCTTCTTCCTCCTCCTCAGCCTCCCTCCTACCAGTTACCGTTCCTTCTCTCCTCCTGGAAGTGTTGCCTTACTGGTGATCTCCACTGGGGGCGATTCTCGGGATATTGGAATCGTCTTTCCCCCCTTCCTCCTGTCTGGGCCTCCACTGGCCTCCTCTCTTCTTGTCTTCGAGGCCTCTCCTGCCTCCTTTCCTCAACCCTCCCGGGCTCTTCCCTCGTCCTCCTCTCTTCTCTCCTCGGCTCTTCCTTCCTCCTCTCCACTTGCCTCTCCGGCGTCCTCCTTGCCCTAGACACTGAAGGCCCTGCTCTTCCCCTCTCCATCGTATCCTCTCCATCCAGCCTTGTCAAGAAGTCCTTGTTCTTTTCTTCTCCGCGAACAAAGGTGTTCTCCTTCTCGATCATCTCTTCAAAGGATCGCGGGGGATTAAACCTCATATCCATGCTGAATAAACCTTGCTTTAGCCTGAACTTCAGGGCTACCATCAGCGTAAAGCTGTCCACCTCCTCTACCTCCAGAATCTCCTCCTAGAAACGATCAACGTAGTGACCCAAGCTCTCGTGCTGCCCCTGGGTGACTTTGAAGAGAGCCATCGCCTCCTTCTTCCTCTTCTTCGATGTCGTGAACCTCGCCATGAGACCCCGACACAGGTCGGAGAAGCAATGCACGGACCCCGCTGGCAGCTGATGGAACCAATCCCTGGCATTTCCCTTAAGGGTGATGGAGAAGAACCAGCATTTGAAGGCGTCAGACATGTTGCAGATGGAGATGACATCTTCAAACCACTGAAGATATCTGTCAGGGTCGTCTCTACCGGAGAAGTAGGTGAGAACGGGTTCCCTGAACCCTTCAAGAACTGGGGCAGCGAGCATCTCATCACAGAAGAGGCTCCTCCCTCCCTGGAGGTGGCGAGTTTTATCCTCACTGGATACATCATACTCGCTATAATGTCGAGTATCTCTATATCTCGCTGGCGACATTGGATCCCGAAAGCGGACCCCTTGGCTGCCCGTCGGGTAATGTCGCGACTGCATCGGTCGCTCTTACCTTGCCCAAGCGGGCTCCTTCCCAGCTCGCCTCGGCGGCGCTTCCTCTTCTAGCGGTGTCAGGCGACGGGGAGAATTCGCCGTGACATCGGGGCGATGAGCAAACCCGACGAGAATGGTTTGCTCGATCCTCCTTGCGAACTCCTCGAAAGCGGCCACTGTCACATACTCGCCACCTCGTGTGGCGTCCCCTCCTCCTGTCGAGTTGCTGACCAACTCTCCATGCTCTCCACCATTGGCCATCTTACTCAAACCACTAAACTTTCCTCCTTGGCTGTGATCCACGCTCAACGCACCAAGTGTTGAAGCCAAGAAAATCTCAACCTCAGAATTCAGACCAATGCCGCCTAAGGTTACCGACTCAGGGGCAGATCAGACGGCTAGGGTGACTAGGACGAAGAACCAAGTCAAACAAGACCCCAGATGTTGCGGCAGGAAGGTCTCACCACGTACCCGGATGCTCAAAAGGAGCAGCCCCTTCTCAACCAAAGATGGTCGAACTGGGTACGAGGGAATCTAGCTGATGACGAAGTCGCACGGTCGCGACTTGGTCTCTAAGGAAAAGGAATCCAAATGCTTGGCTAGTATCCTAAAATGAAGTTCGTGAGTATCCTTCCAAGGATTTCAGGTGTCTCACCTCGTACCCCTGGGATCCTATTTATAGGCAAATCCAAGGAGGGAGGGGGGTCATATTTATACCCCCCCCCCCGACGACTAGGCGACTTCCAGGAGGAACTCGCATGGGCTGGGCGAGTATCTCGCCTAGTCTCCTACCTGGAGAGGATGCGAGGGGAGCTCGACATACTCGCTCAGGCCTTCCACGGTCTTGCGCGATGATGTTGACTTCTGTCTTAACTTGTTGACTTTGACTTCTGCTGACCTGGCTGTGGTAGGACCCATCCTCGACGAATACGGGTTGTACACTCAGTACCCTCCCCTCTAAAGTCCAACTTCCAGAGTGACTCATGCATTCTCCTGAATGGATTTCCTCCAGGACCCTTGGAACCTCCTCCTCCGATACGCATCGAGCTAGTAGTCCCAATAGCGTCTTACGGTACAATGTCCCATCCCTCAGCAGGTAGTATGCTGACTTATACCTGACCCGCTTCTTGTCAAGATCCATCTCGGGAAGCTGCCCTGAGGTCAAAAAGGTGATGAAGGGGTCCATCCAAGACCCTTGCTGACCTATCTCCATTAATTCTCCTTCTTCTAAGAATGGCCTGAAAAGTTCCGTCACCGTTCCTCCGGCTCGAGGGCCGTATTTGACGAGTTGGTCAGCCTGAGCACTTTCATCCCTCGAGACGTGCTGAATCGAAAACTACGGAACTGCCCGATGAGGTCTTTGACCTTTCCTAGGTACAGCTGGAGGGTGGGCTCCCTCGCTTTGAACTCTCATTTGATTTGACCCGCAACCACCATGGAGTCTGTGGAGACCCTAATGTCTCGTATGCCCAGCTCCCGAGCTAACCTGAGCCCTGCGATAATCGCCTCATATTCTGCTTGGTTATTGGTGATCGTGAAGTGGATCTTCAACGCCTGCTCAATTCTGGTACCCTCTGGATTTACCAAGATCATCCCTCCTCCAAAAGAGTTTTTTCCTAATGCTTCATCTACCAGCATCTCCCAAGCCGCTCGAGGGGGTACTTCAGCCTCTTGGATCTCAACTACGTAATCTGCTAGGAAGTCGGCCACCGCTTGTGCTTTGATGGCAAGCCGAGGAGTAAAAGTGAGGTCGAATTCACTGAGCTCTATCGACCATTTGGCTAACCTCCCAGAGTGCTCCACCCCCTCCAAGATGCGACAGAGGGGATGATTCGTCACTACCTGAATCAAATGGGCCTGAAAGTACGACCTAAGCTTCCTAGCTGATATGATGAGAGTAAACGCTGGCTTCTCAAGGATGAGATACTCGAGTTCCGTCTTCTTTAGGACCCTGCTCACGTAATAGATTGGGAACTGCCTTTTCCCTTCCTCTCGTACAAGAATCGAACTCACCGCTCTGATCCCCACTCCTAGGTACAAGAACAAGACCTCCCCTTCCCTTGGCCCATGGGGTAGAGGCATTCAGGTGAGCTGCTTCTTTAGAGCCTGAAAAGCCTCCTAGTATTCAGGGCTCCATTCGAACTTCTTGCCCCCACTTAACGTCCAGAAGAAAGACGAGCATTTTTCCCCGGCTCGGGAGAGAAACCTGCTTAGTCCGGCCAACTTGCCAGTGAGGCGTTGAACTTCCCTGGTGTTTCTGGGAGAATCCAGTTCTAGGATCGTCTTTACCTTATTGGGATTGGGTTCTACTCCGGATGGAGTTAAGAGATGTCCTAGGAACTTTCCCCTATTGGCTCTAAAGACGCATTTCAGGGGGTTGAGTCTCATTTTTTATTTTCTTAAGCTTCCAAAAGTTTCCTCAAGATCCAAGACATGAGATCTGAGATCATGGCTTTTTATCATCAGGTCATGTTGGGAACTATATCCACATTAACCCAGATTTGATGAAGTCACCCTAGAACTAAGATGAATTAGGTTGTATTTGATGCTTTGCTTGAGTTATGTGTTTGCAGGATTCCAATGGGAAGTGTAGACCAATGTCAGTCTACAATGGGTCACCAAACATAGGATCATACAATGTAATCCCTAATTGTGTGATACAAGGTGTTGACTCATGTGTAGCCTCTCTATTGGGATACACTTCATATTCAAGCACTTGGACTATGAGAATAGAGTTGGAAGCTGACTTTACCTAAGAAGAAAGAAATTTCCTCCTTGAATATTTTTCTAAGTATTCTACTCGTGTAGGTACTTGACTACTCGAGTAGATTACCTGCTTTATACTCGAGTTAAGAGTTTTACACACTCGAGTATGTAAATCTACCTCTCGTGTAATTAAGCCCATATACTCGAGTAGACTGTCACATACTCGAGTAGCTTACTTAACTACTCGAGTAGATCACTCTTCTTACTCGAGTTATACCGTTTTCACTCTCTAAATTTTTCTAAGTAAAACACTCGAGTAAGCATGTATATATACTCGAGTGATTCTAGACTGACTCGTGTATCTGTTTCCTATATACTCGAGTAGTATAAAGATATACTCGAGTAGTTCACTGAATACTCGAGTAGTTCAAACTTCATACTCGAGTAAATTAAATTCTTCTTTCCTAAAATATTCTAAGTCATTTACTCGAGTAAGCCCTTTTCATATACTCGAGTAGACTATATCCTCTCGAGTAGTTCTGTCTGATTACTCGAGTAGTTCATTTTCCAGTGGAGAAATTTTTCTAAGTCTCTTCACTCGAGTAGTTCTTCAAATCACTCGAGTAGTTTTTCTCACCTACTCGAGTAGTACAACTTGTACTCGAGTAGTTCCACTCCACTTCCCGTGAAATCATTTTAAATACTCGAGTAGTTGATTATATGTACTCGAGTAGTTGCTTTCAATCTACTCGAGTAGTCATGATATATTTACCCGAGTAACGTTTCATTACCTACGCGAGTAGTTCTTTATCTACTCGAGTAGTTATATACTTACTCGTGTATATTACAGTATTTTCCTCGAAAATTCTTCTAAGTCCATAATTTGACAGAATTTCAAATCCCGTGACATGATTGGTCCACGTGTATATCATTAAGACTAATTATGACCGTTATTAAGAATCCTATATAAGGTCTTGTCAAATCGACAAACCCTAAGTATTAATACAAACTTTCACGATCAAATTAATAAAGGAAATTCTGCAGCCGTCTCTCTCTCTCTCTCCGTCGTTGTTTCCTCTCTCTCTTCACGGAACGAAAGCCGCCGCCGCAGTTCTTCTCCGGCAAGGGTTTCGATTTTCAGAGGAATCAGAGTGAAGAAGTTTTACAGATCAAGATCGGTTCTCTATTGCTCATCTTTCTTTCTGATCGTGTAAGACAAAGTAGATCCAGATCTGATTGCCGAGATTTTCTTCAAATTTCTGAAAGTGCCGAAAAGCTTACAAGAAGAAGATCCTGGTTGCCTGCTTGCAGATCTGACAGATAAATTATTGTTTGTATTCTTTTAAACAATTTTTCATTATTGTAGGAGAAGTTTTCTCCGAGGGTAGGAGTTTTCAACTCCGAGTTTGTAGGAAGTTTTACCTTCCGAGTTGTAGATCCAGTTGGTTGGATTGAGATTTGTAGGAACTTTGTTCCGAGGGTAGGATTGATTTTCAATCCGAGATAGTGGAGTAGCCGAGTCTAGTATATTGCTAGATCGGCGAGGGAAAGTGGATGTACCCAAGGTTGGAGAACCGCCATAAATCTTGTCTCGTCTGTGGTTGATTGCTAGATAGATCTGTGCTGTGTTCTGATAAATTTTTTTATTCCGCAAAAGACGCACAACTCACCTATTCACCCCCCTCTAGGTGATTTTGGTTGACAACTATTATCTTTCAATTGGTATCAAATCCAGGTTGATCGTTAAAAGGTTAACACCTTGATCAGTTCATGCAATAGTTGTCATCTGAGATCTATCTACCATGGACAAGGAAAAGGATTTTGCCAAGATTCCCTTATGCAACAAGAACTACTTTCCCATATGGAAAGAAAGAATTAAATTCTTCATGGAAGCTGTGGACCCGAGGATCTTCATGATAGTTGAAGAAGGTCCTTATATCCCTATGACTATCTCCACAATAGATCCTACCAAGAAGGTTCCAAAGAAGCTGATGGATTTAGACAAGGATGAGATTGCACTTGTCTCACTAGACAAGAAAGCTAAAAACATTATAGCAAGTGCAGTCGATGACTCAATGTTGCAGAACTTAATCCACTGCCAATCTGCAAAGGAGATGTGACAGTCCTTAGTTACCTTGATGGAAGGTACAGAAGAAGTGAAGGATGATCGGAGATCCCTCCTCAATCAGAAGTATGAAGCCTTTCGACAGGGAAGCAAAGAGACCATTGCTGATACCTTTGAGAACTTTTTCAAGATAGTGAATGACCTAAGAGTCTATGGCAGAGTATTCACTAACGGAGAACTGAATGACAAGTTCCTGAGATCCCTGACCAAAGAATGAGACAACAAGGTTTGTGCCATCATGGAGTTTGGGAAGCTGGCTGAGACGGACCCTCAAAATCTCTTCGGGAAGCTTATGTCATATGAGCTTCAACTCAACACCAGGAAAGCTGAAGAAGAGAAGAGCAGGTCTGCTCTCAAAGAAAAGTCTGTTGCTCTAAATATAGACACCTCCAGAAAGACAAAGGCTGCCTCCCCTGCTCCAGCTCCAGAAATTAGTGAAGAAGAAGAAGAAGAAACCTCAGAGCCAAGTACCTCAGACTCTGAACTATCTGAAGGAGAGTTCTCACTACTCTATCGACAGTTCAAGAAATTCTTGAACAAAAAGAAGCAATGGAAGGGCAAGGATGCCTCCTATAGAAGATCACGACACGATGGTGATCGACAACGAAAAGGCTCAAGTAGTCATGATAGGTACTCCTCCAAACAGAACAAACATGTTTCGACCGACATTATTTGCTATTGTTGTAATAAGCCAGGACGCGTCATCGCTGACTGCCCTCATAAGAAGAAGGAGGGTGGTAGAAGAGAAGGAAAGAAATCCTCATATAGCAAAAAGAGGAAAGAGAAGAGCTTCATAGCCAAAAAGGGTAAAACTCTTAGTGACTCCGACTCATCTGAGTCGAGTGAAGAGGAAGAAGCCTATTTTGGGCTTATGTCTCAAACTAATGAAGAACTAGAGCCCCGGTTTACTAGGAAGGTAAACTCTCATACCCCACTCTCAGATTCTGAAGTTTTTGAACATGATTGTGAGGAAAGCTCCTCTGACGATGAGTCAGAAGTAATGGCCTACTACAAGGAGTTAATCATGGCTTACGACAAATGTCGTCGAGTCGTGAAGACTCAGGCTAAAGAGATCAAATCTCTAAAAGCCGAAGAGAGCATCTTGCGAGAGAGTCGCAAAGACTGACTCGCTCTAAGAAAACTTCAATAGTGCTATTGAAGAATTCCATAAAGCTCTTGAGCACCTTGACCTCAAAGAGAAGATCATCAAGGAGTTGGAAGCACAACTTGCCGCTAAAAGGAAACTTGTTGAAAGTTTCTCAAAGCCCAAAATCGTCCTTCCATTTGTTGCTGAATTCTCAGCAAAGGCCAAGGGTGCTGGGCTAGGCCATGAAGAAGCTCCTAGTAAATCCTCTAGAAGAAATAAGGCCCAACGGAAGAATAAGGCTGCCAAAAAGGCCTTAGACAAAGACAAGGGGAAAGCCCCTCAAGATCAGACTACATTCAAGAAATTCATCTTTCCATCAAATGAGTTTGATCTTGACCTATCCTACGGGCACTTTGTCAGGCCTACCTATGTAGAGCCAAAGTCCCGCTATCAAGGGTGGACTCGCCCCAGAAACTTCGGTGAAAGTGTCTTTAAGGCACCTTATGAAGAAGTTATTTTTAAGAGCTATGGCCCTTTCAATCATGGTCATAACTTCAAGAAGGCACCTAGGGTAAAGCCTATTATTGAAAAGCCTATAAAGGAGAAGAAGCCATGTGATTGCCATCATCATGAGGCATCTTACTCCAGAAATGCTGCTCCTACTCGATCTCAATTCCAAAAGGTCAAGCAGGAGAACTTAGAGCGAAGATACAATAGATTTGACTGTTGGTGTTGTGGCAAAATTGGTCACTTTGCCATTGATTGTTGGTTTAATCCTAGAAATACTGCAACCCCACATGTTGGCAATATGAGGAAGACCACTCCTAATGCTAATCTTCGTAGGGGGAGTGCTCTAACCCGACACCAAGGACCCAAACATGTTTGGGTTCCTAAGGCTAACTGACTATGATTGCAAGTATGTCCAAAGGACAACAGAACGTCAATCTGGTATTTGGACAGTGGATGCTCTCGGCATATGACCGGGACAAGAAGCCTCCTGCAGAACTTTACTCCAGTTGTGAACGGACCAAAGGTCATCTTTGGAGGTTCAGACCGTGGAATTACAAGAGGCTATGGTATGATTACTAACGGCAATGTATCCTTCTCGGATGTGTCCTATGTCGAAGGATTGGAACACAATCTCATAAGCATAAGCCAACTCTGCGATAAAGGACACATAGTTGAATTCCACGCTGATAAGTGCTTGATAAAATCCGTTGACAATATGGAAACAATTCTATCCGGCACTCGAAGCATGAATATTTTCTGTTTAAATTTCATTTGTATAGATTCCTCTACACCAGTGTGCTTATAGCAAAAGATAGTGCGTCTCTTGGTGACCAATGTCACAAGAGACTGGCACATATTAACTTCAAAACTATTAATAAATTATTTTCAAAGAACTTAGTACGTGATGCCCCAAATGTCAAGTGTGTCAAAGATAGACCTTGTCATGCATGCGTAAAAGGCAAGCAAATAAGGACTACCTTTAAAAGCATTATTGACAAATACTCTAATAGATGTCTGCATCTATTGCACATGGACATGTTTGGTCCACTGCAAATTAGAAGTCTGGGAGGAAAGGATTATACGTTAGTTATTATTGATGATTACTCGCGCTTTGCGTGGGTGTTCTTTTTGAAACACAAGTCAGATACCTTCGATATCTTTACTAATTTTGTCAGACAGGTCCAGAATGAATACAACTGCTACATAGTCAAAATCAGAAGTGACAACGGAACAGAATTCAAGTTTGGGGCCATGATAAAATTTTGTGAAAGCCTTGGTATCTTTCATGAGTTTTCCTCTTCTCGCACTCCCCAACAAAATGAAGTGGCTGAGAGAAGGAATTGAACACTCATAGAGGCTTGCAGGATAATGTTGAGTGATGCTTCACTTCCGGAGTACTTCTGGGTTGAAGCCGTCAACACTGCATGTCACGTGCAAAATCGAGCACTCATAAACAAAAACCACGATAAGACACCTTACGAACTTCTAAAGGGCAGGAAGCCAACCATCTCCTACTTTAGAATCTTTGGCTGTAAATGCTTCGTACTTAACAATGATAAGTATCATACCACCAAGTTCAGCGAAAAGAGCTTTGCAGGTATTTTTGTAGGTTATAGTAGCCATAGTAAGGCATATAAAATATTTAATAGAAAAACTCTGGTGGTAGAAGAATTGATACATATTGTATTTGATGAGACGAGCTTGCTGCAAAGCAATCCGCCTAGTGTGCTCATTGAAGATGCAGGTGCAAATCTAGATGGAATCAACCTGAATGAGCCCAATGAAGAAAAAGACGAAAAACTCATCAAGATCACCACTCCAACCCCTATTGGAGAGGATGATGATCAAGACGAAGAAGAAGTCCAAGCTGAAGAAGTCACTCCGGTGATTGAAGATCATCCAGATGCAAGAACTTTGGAGCTCAGACATTTGAAGGATCATCCTATGGACCAGATCATAGGAGATCCTCGAGATGGTGTCAGAATTCGAAGAGGTACAACTAATGAGAATTTATATTTGAGTTTTCTCTCATAGGTTGAACCAAAGAAGTTTGTGGAAGCAAACTCAGACGCATCGTGGATAATGGCGATGGAAGAAGAACTTAACCAGTTCAAGCGCTGCAAAGTATGGAAGCTTGTTCCAAGACCCAAAGGGAAGAACGTCATTGGAACTAAATGGGTCTACAGGAACAAGATGGACGAGGACGGGACGATCATAAAGAACAAGACCAGACTTGTCGCTAAAGGCTATCGTCAAGAAGAAGGAATCGACTTCGACTAGACGTGTGCTCCAGTTGCAAGGCTGGAGGCAATAAGGTTGTTTCTAGCATATGCTGCACATAAAGGCTTCACCGTCTATCAAATGGACGTGAAGTCTGCCTTCCTTAATGGTGACATAAAGGAAGAAGTATATGTAGAACAACCTCCAGGATTCATTGATTCTAACTCTCCTGATTACGTTTACTTACTGCATAAAGCATTATATGGTCTGAAACAAACTCCTCGAGCTTGGTATGAGACGCTGCCTAGCTTTCTTCTTGAGAACAAGTTCACAAGGGGAAAAGATAGACAAGACATTATTTCTTAGGGAAATTAAAGGCAAGATTTTGCTAGTGCAAATCTATGTCGACGACATTATTTTTGCCTCTACAAACGACAACCTCTGCAAAAAGTTCTCAAAACTTATGCAAGGGAAGTTTGAAATGAGCAGTATGGGCGAGCTCAAGTATTTCTTAGGGCTTCAGGTGAAACAATCTGAAGATGGAATTTTCATCTCGCAGACCAAGTTCACCAAAGAGCTGATTAAGAAATTCGGAATGGAGAACGCAACCTCTATGAGGACTCCAATGGGATCAACTATGTCTCTAGACAAGGATGAAAAAGGGAAACCTTTTGATGAAACCAAGTACAGAAGCATAATTGGATCCTTGCTCTACCTTACTGCCAGTAGACCCGATATAATGTTTTCAACATTAGTCTGTGCTAGATTTCAGGTGAACTCTAAGGAATCTCACTATGTTGCTGCAAAGCGGATTCTGAGATACCTTAAAGGTACACTAAATCTTGGCTTATGGTACCCAAGAAGTAATGACAGTGAACTAATTGGTTTTTCAGATGCAGATTTTGCAGGAAGAAAAGATGACAGGAAAAGCATCTCCGGAACTTGCCAATTCTTTGGAAGAAGGCTAATCTCCTGGAGTAGTAAGAAGCAGAACTGTGTCGCAATCTCAATGGCCGAGTCAGAGTACATCTCTGCAGGCAGTTGTTGTGCTCAGTTACTCTGGATAAAGAATCAATTTGAAGATTACAACATGAAATTCAAGAATATCCCATTGTTTTGCGACTCCTCCAGCGCAATTGCAATAGCCAACAACCCAGTCTCGCACAGCCGGACAAAGCATATCGAACTAAGGTATCATTTCATCCGGGAGCATGTAGAGCATAGGGACATAAATCTCCAATATGTCTCCACAGACAGGCAAGTTACAGATATTTTCACGAAGCCGCTGGACGAGACCAAGTTTTCATTCTTCAAAACGGAACTTAGGATGCTCAGCAAAGAAGATTAGAGAAGTTTGGATTTCAAGAAAACCAGAAAATTAACGGGTTAGTCAAAATTTGGCACTTTTCAGAATTTTCTAACTATTTGACTCGAGATAGACTTGACCTACTGAGTAGTCAAAGGACCTACTCGAGTAGTACACTTAACCTACTCGAGTAAGTAAATTCACCTACTCGAGTAAGTAAGTTCATCTACTCGAGTATACGAAAATCTACTCGAGTATGTCATCTCATCTACTCGAGTATGTCATCTCATCTACTCGAGTATGTCAACTCATCTACACGAGTAAGTCAATTCTTTGACTCGAGTAAGTGAATTCTCCTACTCGAGTACTTGCTGACTTACCTACTCGAGTAACTACAGACCTACTCGAGTACTTCTTTTATCTCTCGTGTATGTGCCTCGTCGTTTTTTTTTCAAATTTTCTTATTCGCAAACCAGGGCTTATGCCGCCTTTTCTATGGTTTAAGTTATTTCCTTCTCGATCAATTAGACTTAAACCTAGGGTTTATAAATAAGAATTTCCAAAAAACTATCTACACGAAATCATTTCACCCTCTCGTGTACCCGGCTGCTGCTTCATCTTCCGTCAAGCAGTTGCAGAGCCGCTCCGTCTTCCTTTCTTTCCGTCAATCAAGGATCATTGCCGCCTCCTCCAAGATCGGCGTGGGATCAGAACTCGTTGTTGCAGGGATTGAGGAACTATTGGATGACTTCCAGAACTTGCTGATTCTTCTTGACACCGCAGGGCTGTCCTTCATCTTGCAAGAATCATGCCGAATCCTTTTCCCAGAAGTCGCGGAATTCTTCCAGAATCTCAAGATCAAACGGAATGGAAATGTTCTAAAATCCAAAGTGAAAGGTATGAAGATCAAACTCAACAAGACAATCGTTTCTCAACTTCTCCGATTACCGATTGTCGACGAAGAGGATGACCTAGATGAAGATGATTCCGACAGAACATGCCTTTTCTGTGGCATTCCAGCTGAAACTCAATACATCAAACGCTCAGACATGAATGCAGTGGGAAAATTCCTTGTTGATGTCATCGGGAAAATCTTGCTCTGCAAGACAAATTCTATAAGAGACATTCCTCTGTATTTCTTTGATATCATACAAGTCATTGTCTGCCGCAAACAGTATCAATTTGGGATGATGATTCTTGACAAAATCAAGGACAGTATTAAAGCACTCAATTTTGCCAGAATCATCTCTCTCCTCCTCCATGAGTTAAATCCTCAACTGTTCAACATCTCCAAAGGGACCCCTCTTCACCACATGAAGAAGGTCTCAATACAGTCCATTCAGAGATGGGAATTGAAACTGAAGAATCCTTCCAAAGTTGCCAAGACTTCAGAAGCTCCATCAGTAGAGGATAGGACTCCATCTCCCTCTCCTCATCATGTGGCCAGCTCCTCTGGTGCACCAAGTGAGGGGGAGCCTGCTCCATCTCCTTCGCACAGATTCCCTTCATCTCCACAAGAGCTCACTTCCTCTCCTGCTCCAGCTACCTCTTCCCTACCCAGAACTCCACCAACACCACCATCGGATCAGCAACATCAAGAAGATCTGCTCTCCTCTAAAGCTGTTATTGATGCCATGATAGCTGAGCTGACCTCAGAAGCTGCTCCCTCTCCAGCAAAATCTCCAGCTCCCTCTCCAACACAATCTCCAGCTCCATCTCCAACCAAGTCTCCAGCTCCATCACCAGCAAAGTCATTAGTTTCTTCTCCAGTTCCACCTCTTGATTCTTGTCAACCCCAGCAAGAGAGCATCCTCATTTCTAATGAGCCCTCACCTGAGCCAGCTGAGGATCCTCTCAGAAATATAGATTTCTCCATCCCTCATGATACAGAGGAAATGAACTCTGTAATTCACACTACAAGGGCTGAAAGCTCAGTGATTATTGAAGAAATATCCCCCTGGATTACTCCTCTTCCAACCCTATCTGCTGCTCCTTCAACAACTGCTGCTGTTGTTGATTCCTCACCAGATCTACTGACTAAGATATCCATCCTCCTACAAGACCAAAGGAATTACTTTGACACCTCTCTCGCTGATGTCACTGCCAAGGTCACTACTCTGGAAGCTGAAATGAGCAGAGGATTTGCTGAAATCCAGCACAATACTGATAAGCTGAAATACCTGTTTCAACTTGGTGGCAAAGCCCTCAACCACACTATAACCAGCATGGGAGAAGTTATAACACAAAGTGTTACCCTTGCCAACAATCAAATTGAACTGGACAAACGAGTTGAAGCCAACAAAGTGAAAATCTGTGAAGAGGTTGGTTTATTCAAAGACGATGCTATAGGGAAATTGTCTGTTGAAGTCAGAAAGGGGGAGAGATTGGTGAAAGAATATTTAGAAAAATCTACTGCTGTCCACCAAGAATTTTTGGAAACTCAAGTGAAGAAGATTCATGCTGATGTTCTAGCCCAGATTCAGAGTGTCAAGTTCCATACTTATGACACTGCTGTCTGGATGCATAATCAAATCCTACCTGAATTTGCTGCAGACCTAAATGTCATTCCACACCATTTGAATCCTCTTGCTACAGATGTCTCTGCCCCAGCTGTTGCTCAACCTTCCTTCTCTCCCGGGCCTGGGGACACAGTTGATCCTCCAAACTCCTATACTCAAGCCTGGGAAGAAGTTCCTGCTGATATCTTCCTTCATGCTCCTCCAGAGATCCAAACCTCCAAGAAGAAAAGGAAATATGGTGAAGGTCCTTCTGCTAGCAAGACCATCCCTTCTAGAGCTCCTGAACATGCTGAAGTATAGTCTCCTACCTCCAGATCCTTTATCCTAGAGACACTCAAGTTGGTCATGGACTATCATGAAAGCAGGAACATTCACTACAGTTCCCAGGAATGGGAGTTGTATGAGAAATCCATGCTCAAGAGAATAATATATGACGAGGAATATGGGAGAAATAATCCTGCTGCTCCACCTAGGCCTCCCAGATATTATCCTAAACCTTACAGTTACCAGAAAAGACAACAAGAGAAATTGGACAGACAACAGCACCAAGACTGAACTTCAAGGACTTTGGAGGGTGTGAAATGAATGAATGTAGAATTGAAAATTTTGGACATTCTTATTTATATAATTCTAAGTTTTTGCTCTACTTATCTTTTTCATAGTTCCTTACTTACTTGAACATATTTTTCTACTTAGCAATTTTTATGTCTATAATTCACCTTAGTGTAAAGGGTTCTGACTTCAACAAATAGGGGGAGATTGTTGGGAACTATATCCACATTAACCTAGATTTGATGAAGTCACCCTGGAACTAAGATAAATTAGGTTGTATTTGATGCTTTGCTTGAGTTATGTGTTTGCAGGATTCCAATGGGAAGTGTAGACCAATATCAGTCTACAATGGGTCAACAAACACAGGACCATACAATGTAATCCCTCATTGTGTGATCCAAGGTGTTGACTCATGTGTAGCCTCTCTATTGGGATACACTTCATATTCAAGCACTTGGACTATGAGAATAGAGTTGGAAGCTGACTTTACCTAAGAAGAAAGAAATTTCCTCCTTGAATATTTTTAAGTATTCTACTCGTGTAGGTCCTTGACTACTCTAGTAGATTACCTGCTTTATACTCGAGTCAAGAGTTTAACACACTCGAGTAAGTAAATCTACCTCTCGTGTAGTTAAGTCCATATACTTGAGTACATTGTCACATACTCGAGTAGCTTACTTAACTACTTGAGTAGATCACTCGTCTTACTCGAGTTATACCGTTTTCACTCTCTAAATTTTTCTAAGTAAAACACTCGAGTAAGCATGTATATATACTTGAGTGATTCTAGACTGACTCGTGTATCTGTTTCCTATATACTCGAGTAGTATAAAGATATACTCGAGTAGTTCACTGACTACTCGAGTAGTTCAAACTTCATACTCGAGTAAATTAAATTCTTCTTTCCTAAAATATTCTAAGTCATTTACTCGAGTAAGCCCTTTCCATATACTCGAGTAGACTATATCCTCTCGAGTAGTTATGTCTGATTACTCGAGTAGTTCATTTTCCAATGGAGAAATTTTTCTAAGTCTCTTCACTCGAGTAGTTCTTCAAACCACTCGAGTAGTTTTTCTCACCTACTCGAGTAGTACAACGTGTACTCGAGTAGTTCCACTCCACTTCCCGTGAAATCATTTTACATACTCGAGTAGTTGATTATATATACTTGAGTAGTCATGATATATTTACCCGAGTAACATTTCATTACCTACTTGAGTAGTTCTTTATCTACTCGAGTAGTTATATACCTACTCGTGTATATCACAGTATTTTGCTCGAAAATTTTTCTAAGTCCATAATTTGACAGAATTTCAAATTCCGTGACATGATTGGTCCACGTGTATATCATTAAGACTAATTATGACCGTTATTAAGAATCCTATATAAGGTCTTGTCAAATCGACAAACCCTAAGTATTATTACAAGCTTTCACAATCAAATTAATAAAGGAAATTCTACAGCCGTCTCTCTCTCTCTCCGTCGCTGTTTCCTCTCTCTCTCTCTCTTCACGGAACGAAAGCCGCCGCCGCCGCAGTTCTTCTCCGGCAAGGGTTTCGATTTTCAGAGGAATCAGAGTGAAGAAGTTTTACAGATCGAGATCAGTTCTCTATTGCTCATCTTTCTTTCCGATCGTGTAAGACAAAGTAGATCTAGATCTGATTGCCGAGATTTTCTTCAAATTTCTGAAAGTGCCGAAAAGCTTACATGAAGAAGATCCTGGTTGTCTGCTTGCAGATCTGACAGAGAAATTATTGTTTGTATTCTCTTAAACAATTTTTCATTATTGTAGGAGAAGTTTTCTCCGAGGGTAGGAGTTTTCAACTCCGAGTTTGTAGGAAGTTTTGTCTTCCGAGTTGTAGATCTAGTTGGTTGGATTGAGATTTGTAGGAACTTTGTTCCGAGGGTAGGATTGATTTTTAATCCGAGATAGTGGAGTAGCCGAGTCTAGTATATTGCTAGATCGGCGAGGGAAAGTGGATGTACCCAAGGTTGGGGAACCACCATAAATCTTGTCTCGTCTGTGGTTGATTGCTAGATAGATCTGTGTTGTGTTCTGATAATTTTTTTTATTCCGCAAAAGACGCACAACTCACATATTCACCACGCTTTATGTGATTTAGGTTGACAACTATTATCTTTCAGGTCATCCACATAAACTTTGAGGTTCCGCCCTTTCTGCTCTCAGAAAATCCGATCCATCATTCTTTGATAGGTCGCCCCCGTATTTTTCAACCCAAAGGGCATCATGTTGAAACAGAAGCCCACATCCTCTGTGACGAAGGTGACGTCCTTGACGTCCAGAGGATGCATGCATATTTTGTGGTATCCTAAAAACGCATATAGAAAACTTATTAGTGAGAAACCGACGGCTGAGTCAACCAACGCGTCGATTCGAGGCATTGGATAACAATCTTTAGGGCATGCTTTATTCAAGAGAGAGAAATCCACACACATTCTCCACTTACCCTTCCCTTTTTTACAATTACAATGTTGCTTACCCACCCCGGATACTTACATACAGACAAAAACCCCACCCTAAACAGCTTCTCTACTTCCTCTCTGATGGGCCCAGCCATCTTAGTGGCGATGACCCCCTTCTTCTGCTATACGGGACGAGTGTTTGGGTCGAGTTTGAGATGGTGGCATGGCATGTCCGCATCGACCCCTGGCAAGTCAGGCGCGCTCCAGGCGAAGACGTCGATATTCCTCTGTACGCATGCATTGATCTCCTCCTGGTCTTCTAACTGAGCTCGCCGCTGACTTTTATCTTCTCTTTCCTTCCTTCTTTAGTTAGGATTGCCATCTCTAGTACCTCCACGGTTGCCTTCGGCCTTGGCGGCTCCTCCTCTTTCTCCTGCTCCCCCAGCATATCCTGTTCCCTAGCTTCTTGGTTCGTTGCCTCGTGCTCCGTAACAGTCGCAGCCATTTCTTCCCAAAACTCTTCCCCCTCAACCTCGCCGGTGCTCCCTCTTCCAGTAGTGAAATTCTCCTTTTTGCCAGCCGGGCTTCCCCCCCGGGCGACCCTCCTGCTTCCTCCATCTTTCTCTTTTCTTTCCTCCTCCCTTCACCTTCCTCCGACCACTTCTCCCCTTCCACTTCCATCTCCCCATCCTTCTCTCCCGCCGTTTCCAGCTCCACCGCAACGCCTCCTTCCATCTCCACTTCCTCATCCTCTACGACCTCCCTTTCTCCTTTCTCCTCTTCTACCTCTATCTCTCCATCCTCCTCTCCCGCCATTTTTGGCTCCACCGCAATGCCTCCTTCCGTCTCCACTTCCTCAACCCCTTCAACCTCCCTTTCTCCTTTCTCCTCTTCCACCTCCATCTCTCCATCCTCCTCTCCCGCCGTTTCCGGCTCCACCGCAATGCCTCCTTCCGTCTCCACTTCCTCATCCCCTTCGACCTCCCGTTCTCCTTTCTCCTCTTATACTTCGTCACCGAACTTCTGCTGCCATTGTTCCATCCTCTTCCCCATCTCCTCGACCTCTCCCTGCTAAGAGATGGTGTTCACCGCTGTCACATAGCATTCCCTAGTCACCTTCGGGTCTCCTCAAACTCTGATCTGGGTCCCTCCATCATTGAGCTTCAAACATTGGCGGAAAGAGGAAGGGACACATCTAAAAGCACTGATCAAGGAGCGCCAAAAATGACATTGTAACTGTTGGGGGCATCCACTATGACAAAGCAGCAGTTCCTGAAGAGCCCCCCCAGGGTCACCTGGAGTCCCACTCCCCCCTCGACTTCCTTCCTCTCTCCCGAGAATCCGAACAACAGGCCATCCGCCGCCAGTACCCTTCGGGCCTCCACCCTCATCTCATTAAATGCCTTTTTGAAGATAACATTCACTGAGCTTCCGTTATCGAACAGGATTTGCGACACCGTGAAGTTTTCAATGGCAGTCCGGATCACCAGTGCATCACAAAAGGGGTCTTCATGGTCCGACATGTCCTTTTGAGAGAAGGTGATCTTCTCGTCCGAGGAGGGGCTTGTGACGTCGCAGCTACGCTCCGACGGTACATAGTATGAAGGCTCGCCTTACGAGCAGCCTCAATCCCCACCCCACATGGATCACTCTGATACCACCTCGATCCCCTACGTCCGCTCGATCCACATACTGGTCTTCCTCTCCAGCCCCTGTCACCTCCACTATTCGCACCGGCCTCTGCTGCTCCCCTAGCCCTTCTCATTTCCAAGAATTCCAGGCAGGTAGATGTTGTGTGACCCTCCTCGTGGAAATCACAGTATGGCAACACTACCTCCTCCCCTCGTCTCCCCTCCTGAGGGTTCCTCCTTCCAGCTCCTGCTCCTGCTCTTTCTCTCTCTCGGCCTCTACCCATCCCTCTGCTGATGGCCATAGCTTGTTACGGTGGGGGTAGGGGTGGTCTAGGACCGTACCCCCACCCCTGCTGGTTAAACCTTCCGGGTCCTCCTGGTTGGTTCCTTCCCCCTGGGGAAATCCTCTCCCTTGCCCTTGGGCAGGGCCTCCCTGCTACCTCCATCCTAACTCCTGGTACATCGGCGCCCTCGACTCTTCTCTTCTTCTTCCTACTTGCTTCCTCCCTCCTCTGGGTTCTCTTGATTCAACCTCCGTCAGCCTTGCTAGCCTTTTAACAAAGGCTGGATTCGCCGCCTCCATTGATATTTCTTTCACAGCCTTCTCCATCAACCCCTCAAATGACAGGGGCGCCTTCCGAGTGAGACTCATCTTGAAGAAGCCTTCCCGTAGTCCCACGGAAAAATCCATCTGGAGGGAGAATCCCGGCACCTCCTGAATATCAAAGATCTCCTCCTGGAATCTGTCTACATACTGGGCCAGGGACTCATCCGCCCTCTGCTTAATCAGGAAAATCGACTCTAGGTTCTTCTTCCTCTTCTTTTAAGTCGAGAAGCGCAGCTGAAAGCTCCTGCACAGGTCTTCAAAGTTGTATATCAACTCTGTCGGGAGCTGATGAAACCAGTCTCTAGCTTTGTCCTTCAGGGTGATGGCGAAAAGACGACACTTGAACACGTCCGTCATTGGTCTGATGGAAACCGCGTCTTCGAACCATTGCAAATGCTGGAGAGGATCGTCTTTCCCCACATAATAGTTCATCTCGGGCTCCCCGAACCCTTCTGGGACTGGAGCTGATAGGACTAACTCGCAGAATGACGACCCTCTCGCCACTGGTCTCACTGCCCCCACTCGCGCGACAACGTCCCCTGGCGCGACGGCGCTCGCAGGGCTTGGGAACAGCTCCCTTCCCGCCAGGTCTCGTCCGCCACCTTCCACCATCACCTCCTTTCCCTGCCACCTCCTTGGGGCATCTTCTTCCACTGTTGCCGAGATGAGCTCCTCCTGCGGAGCGAGACCAGGCACCTGAGGTAACGGGGTCGAGCAATCGCCCTACCGCGAGATCCCCTGTAGCATGTCCATAATGCCTTTGATGGATGCCATGAATTCCCCCCTTCCAATGAACCCTCTCGGGTTATCTAACATGTCTCCATATCCTTCTCCATGACCTCCTGCCATGATGTAGCTTGAGATTCTTCCGTGTGGGCTGCGGTCCATGCTCACTGCACCAAAAATGTTGAAACCAGTCACCCGGTTCCACCTAGAGTTAGGACTTGTAGTTGCCACACATACCTACTCTTTTTGAACCTCCCTCTCGACGTGAGTCACATGACTAGAAATAGACCGATGGTCTTAGTTCGGAGGTCCCACCTCTTACCTGGATGAATCTGACGTTCTTCCCCTCCCTAGCCAATGCTGAGCTAGGTGCCTCTGAGAAAGAAAATGGAAAGGTTCAATAACCTGTTCAAGGCACCTTATCGGTCTATTTATAGGCCTCTGAGTTTGATCTACTAATAACCATACTGAACTGACCTGAAATTACCAAAACACCCTGTGCTGGGTCTGCCAACAGCCAAACTCCACTGTTCTGAAGGACTATACGCAGACCACCGAGGGTAAAAGGGTAAAATTACCTGGGGTAATAGAGTAAAATCCCACTTGGGGGTAAGTAGGTAAAAACACCCTTCTCTTGTATGGAGAGTGGGGAAATGACCAGCGCGCGAGATGAGCTCACCTTCTCGTCTCGCAGGTATCCCGCCTTACGAGAGCCATCTCGCCCTCAAGGGCCATCCCGCGCCGTAAGGGATGTATTGCCTACCCCACCGAGCCCCGTCTCGCCTCCTATGAGTGGACCATATGGTCCCACTCACCTCATCAGCCCCTCTCGCCAGCTTCTCCGCTCTGCTGCTTGAGCTGCCTCCTGCAAGCCCATGGTTGTACAGTTTTCTCTTCTTCCAGCTTAGATCGACGATCTTATTTTTTATTTTGAGAATTTTGTCGAACTGAGCTCGGAGTTTGTGTTTCTCGTCGGACGGAGTTTGATTTTTCGCCTTCTAAAAACTTATATCTAAGTTTTCATCGAACTCAATCCCGCACTTTCTTGTTCCCTTGCACTTGATCTTTCTCTCATTTTTGCAAGAAAACAATGGCGATCTCCGTGGCGGTACTCTCCAACATGAAGTTCGATGCCAGTTTTGATATAGACATTGATTCATTCGCTCACTCTGATCAAATATTCACTGATATTCTGAGATTATTTGAGGTGCAGCAACTAGGGAAGTTTATGATGACTCGCATTAAGCTTCCAGTCATAGAGATTAAAGAATGAGTCTATACATCCTCCTCACAAGATGAAACAACCCTCATCGACACAATATCTGGAGAACAGGTTCCCCTGACGCCTGTAATTTTATCTGAACTTTTTAATCTTGTGAATGGAAATGATGATATAGAGATGGATAGTTCTGAGTATAATGATATGTTGATTAAGATGGGTCTTTCCGAAGCAAACCCTAGCAAGCTGTTGAAGAAAAATTTGTTAGTGGAGTACAAGTTTTTGACTGACATAGTGAGGAAAGTAATCCTGGGTAAACATACTGCCCACGATTATATTACAAGGCATCAGTTTCTACTGATGAGTGTCTTGGTGAACAAAAGGTCAGTGATGGGGCTGTATCTTGTTTGATTCCATCAAGAAGAAGAACACCAAGAAGGATGTTTGTTATGGGAGGATTTTGGGCTTATTTCTGCAAGCCAGATGCCCACAGCTGTTGGTCTCTCAGACCATCTTCATAAATGCTTCCAAGAGGCAGACCTCAGCCCTATTTGGCAAGTGAGAGAGAGTAATCTCAAAGCCCACCAGGGTCTCTTCCTCCAGTTTTAGAGGACACAAGGACAAGTGATGTCACTGCTCCAAACCCTGCAGAAGTTCTTGCTTCTCCTCCACCACCATCTTCTAGACTACCTTCACCTCCTCCACAACAACAAGAATCTACCATAGTTACTGAAGAAATCTCATCCGCTATCATCCCTCCAGCTTCACACATACCATCTCCACCTCCTCCATCTCCTCTACCACACCAACTAGTGACTATCCCATCCACCTCTACAATTACAACACAAACATCTCCAACCTTCAGTCTGACATCATCATCTCCATCTCCATCTCCAAACCTCTCTCCACATCATTCCCCCATCCAGTAAGGAATCCCTACTGAAATACAGACAATCATTCCACCAACATTCCCATCATTTTAACATATAAACTTCCCTCATGCCTTCTCAGTCTGTTCCAACTGTGGACACCAATCCACTTATACCTCATCTACTCCTGAACCCCTTTATCTAAATTTCACTGACATTACAACTGATCTTCTCGAATTCATCACTCTTTCTCTGAATAATCTAATAGAGGAAGCTGTTGCCCCTCTTGTTTTTGTCATTACTGGTCTCTCTTCCAAAATTGACTCTTCCTCTTCTGTCCCTTCTTTTAGGGGCTTGGGTTCAGGTATCTCTGAAACCAGACAGAGGGAGATGTCCAATGAAGAAGCTCCTCCAGCAGCAACAACTCCAATAGCAACAACAACAATTCCAGCAACAAAAATAATTGAAATTTTTGATGATGACACTGATATGACTTGCTTTGAAGAAGAATCAGTTGATGCAGTAATAAACACTGTTGGTGATTTTATTCTTAATCCTACAGTTGACATCTATTTTTTATTTCATTCATTTGATACAGTTTATAGTAGAAATATGCCAGTTTTTGATACAGTTGCTACAGTTTTTGATTACTCTAAAACAATAGTCAGTTACACAGCACCTATATGTCCTCAAGTATTGAAACAACTTAAGGCAAGTTTTGTAGTTAGAGAGAACATTATAGAGCAAATAATCACTCCAGAGCTAAAGGCTTTTTCACCTCCAACATTTGGCTGGGCTGAGTCCCCCATGCGAGGTCTTGATGAAATTATGTTTCAAGATATGGAAGCAGAAAGTGATAATATTTAGGCTCAAGATATAATAGATATTGCATTTAAAGAGCCAGAAGTTCAAGCACAGCCTCAGGCTGAAGCCATATAACCACAAACTCAATCAATACTTTTTGAGGAAATGCTCAAACAGATCAATGCTATGTATGATAACCCTGCAGTTGAATTTGATGATGATGATGAATCTAATGAGTCAGATGACTCCAGTTCCAAGAAAAGGAAGTTTAAGAAGAGAAAGGCTCCAATAAAGGCTGCACCAAAATCAAACCTACTGCTGACACTCCCTACTATATTCTGCATAATATTACTCTCACTCCAGACACTTTACACTGGATGAGGTATTCTAAGAATGAGATGAAAGCTAGAAAGAAGAGCAAGAGATACTCTCCACCACCACAGCATAGGAGAGGTCCTCCTCCCCCTCCTGTAGCTGGATCAGTAGGCAACATTTCTCAAGTACAAAAGTCTACTAATTCCTATCAATCCAGACCATCTTACAGCAACAACAAACAACACAATTTTTAAAGTAGTAAACAACAATACAAGAAGCAAAGAAGTCAACAACATAAATCAGAAGAAAATTAGAAAGAAGATTCCAGTCCAGAGAGACCTCCCTCTCCAACATATTATCCTGAAATGGATCCTAATTCTAGAATGGCTAGATTCAAGGAAATTATAGCTCTTTCACAGATCAGAAAAGCCAAGGAAGAAGACAAAGATACTTCTCAATATTCAACAATGTCTTCTTACAGAAAGAAAGAACTGGATAAATATTAGGTACAAAAACTTTTCAATGTTGATTCTTATATTACTTTACATCCTGAAGCAATTGTGTCAAGTGCTGCTTCTGTGAAAGTTCTTGGAGCAGAAGACATGAAGATGACTATAAGAGAAGCAGCTGATCCCAAAAGAGAGGTAATCTTCACTAAACCATCTTCTGAAACTTCATAGGATGCTATAAAGAAAGTTTGACAGATTTTTCACTTTTTAACTTAATTATTATTTGCTGTAAATATTTCACGAGGCACCTTGCTTATATATCTGCTGAAATATTATAATTCTGCCAGATATTACTTTATGCTTTGTGATTTTTTCTTTTATGTTGTTCATAATGACCTCACCCAAATAGGAGGAGATTGTTGAAACCCTGCCTATGTTTAGAGTTGATTTGGGCCAGGTTCACTATTAAGACTATTAGATGACCCAACATTTATAATCTAGGGTCATAGGTTTTTATCAGGGTCAAGGTCAGTCAACAACCTAGATTGATTTGTTCTCACCTTCAGAAGACTTAGAGACAGAAGACCTCTGGAGAAAAGCAGTTTTCTAAGAGACAAAAAGTCGTTCGAAGATTAGCTGAACAAAGCTCGACTTTCGTTGATCTCAGATCGACGAACTCAAATTTCTTCTCTGAGTTGAGTTCGACGAAAGCCTAGCTGAGATTGACGAACTCCGATCTCACCTCAGCAGTTCAGCTCGACGAAAGACTATCTCTGTTCGACGAACTTGAAGCTCAGTTTGACAAGTTAATTTTCTAGTCAACAATATTGGAGCTCAGCTCGACGAAGGAGATGTTTCCGTTCGACGAATTTAGATCACAGGTCGACGAGAATTCGCCGAGTTCGACTAATTTTTCCCAGTTTCAGTTCGACGAATTTGGATCTCAGGTCAACGAGAAGTTGCTGAGTTTGACTAATTTCTCTCAGTTTCAGTTCGACGAATTTGGATCTCAGGTCAACGAGAATTTGCTGAGTTCGACTAATTTCTCACAGGTTCAGTTCGACTATTTCTCTGATTGATTTCAGTTTGACTAAGGCAGATGATTTTCAAATTATATTATAATGTCTATAATGCTCTGATAATTAATGCACAATATTCTTATGAATATAGACGTTCCATGACAACATTAATTATGTTCTTCACAGAGTTATTACTTGGATTATTTTATGGGACAGTTGAGTAAACTTATTAAAGATAAATTCCAACCATTCAACTTCCTGAATTTCAACAGTCAGTCAAGGAAAGGAATTCAAAATTCAAATGCTGAAATCTGCATGAAATATATATAAGAATTATTTTCTGTAAAGATAGAAGCAATTTAGTTAGCTGTGACAGAAAGAATAATTTATAGAAAACTGAAAGAAGAACAACTCATATACAACTCAAGTTCTTCATTAGTTTTTGCTTCAGGGTTTTCAAGAGACAATCCATCAACATCTGTCTAAAAGCTTCCAGAAGATCAACAAGCAATCTGAAGGCCTATACCCTGAGCAAAGCTTCCATTCTCCTGAACTATTCTACATCTTAGGGGGAGCTTTGACAACAACAACAATCCACTAGTCTTCTCAGAACATTGAGAAAGAGAAGACAATATCAATTTTATTTTCTCACTGTGTACAGGATTATAACTCCCTTCAAAAGTTAATCCTTTGATTGTTAAGTCTCCTAATCAAAAGACTTAGTTTGGTTTTTGCGCACTTGATCAAAAGCTCAATGAGTTGTTAGATCTCCCTTGAAAATAGATCTTGTAGTGACATGACACCTGAGCAAAAACCAGTGGTGGCAGGGCACCTGATCAAAAACCTATAGTGGATTCCTACCAGAATGGTAGAAGAGTGGATGTACCCAGGTTTATTAGAGAACCACTATAAATTTCCTTGTGTTATCTGGTTGTGCTCCATTCTTTATTTTACTGTGCTGTGATATATATATTTCATTTTCTTATATACATATATATCATCTATTTTTAATCTGCTGTGTAAAAATAACTCAAAGTTTTTAAAACACTCTATTCACCCCCCTGTAGAGTAAAGATAAAATCTATCCCTCACTTTCAATTGGTATCAGAGGATACCTGATATCACTTTCAAATAAGGTGCATATTAGATGCAAAAGAAGGGATTTCAAGCGGACATGACAACTTTCGTTATCTTTTACAACAATTTTTTTTAATTTGATTTTGTCCTAACAATATAAGGTTTCAGCTGCATAACTATGTTCTCTCCATTATTTGGTAGACCCATAATAAAAGCTACCTCATTAGGGGTAATTGGCAGCTCTTGTGATCCAATGAAAAATGTGTCTTTGATTGTATCATACACAAAAACTAAGTGATACAACAGTGGAATGTTCTGCAGAACCTTTGTAGCAGTGAATATGAATAATACATTTGATTCCTTCAACATTTCCTTCTCCTCTACAAGTAATCGATCAATTATATTCGCAACTTGACCAATAAAGTTGGAGAACTTCTCAAACAACAAAAAAAAAAGACAGCTTTCGCCTTTCTACATTAATATTTGTCAAACAAAGAGTAATCATTTACATCGTATATGAGAAAAATTGTAAGATTACTAAATGCAAGGATCAGATGCTCAAAATTGATCTCCTGAGTGAAGATAAAAAATGATTTTCTGGGTGAAGATAAAAAAAAGATCTTTTGGAGATAAAAAATGATCTCCCTCCTGGGTGGAGATAAAAAATGCTCCATGAGATCAAAATTGGTATTCAAGAGATCGTCTTTCACATTTATGTGTTGAAAAAAGTAAGCAAGTAAATCCTAAACCAATATAAGACACTTACCTTGGAATGATGTTTGAAGGAGAGCCTGGAGAAACTTCAGGAGGATCACGACGAGAATGTAGAAGAGAACAGTGAGTGTCAGCACAAGTTCGCCGGAGATTAGCGAAGGCTGTGAATAAACAGTGGTTTGTAGCCGAAAAAGGTTCACGCAACAGAAGCAAGCGAAAGGAGATGACAAAAATTATTTTGGAAATAGTAGGATTTCAAGCACCGTCAGCATTGCACCACATGTCACACTCCCATTTAATCCGAACATAGATTTGAAAACAGAGCCCGGTCCGAAAAATTTCGCCTTAATCAGACCGTGAGCCGGATGAATCCAACGACAAAGCCAACAACCCGCCCATCTTCCCCCCAAGCATAACCTAAGTCGGGATTTTTGGCACTTTGCATTTTGAATTTTTAAATTGACACTCTACGTTTTGAATTTTTAAAATTGACATTTGCAGTCCATAATTATAGATTTTTGGCACTTTGCGCCCAAATGCTGAAATTTGAAGGGTATTAGATCCGAACGCAACTCAAAATGCTCATTTTGACAAATTGCAAATAATCAAAATAAAATAATTTGGGATATAAAGTGCCAAAATAAATATTTTGGGTGGGATCTTGACCTAATTACCTCTAAATTTTTTACTCTTGGGATGCAGAATGTCAAAAAAATCTATAATTTAGAGAAACAAAATGATAATTTAAAAAATTTAGAATACAAAATATCATGGATATACCCCTAAATTGATTACAATTTACAACCTTCCAGCTCCCATTCCATAGCGCCTCTAGGCTCTTCGTTCTCCCAGAAACTCGCCAGCCGCCTTTTACTCTCCATCCTCTTGCCGGCGTCGTCCTCTTGTCTCATGGATATCCCTTGTTCCTTTTCGGAGATCTCGCTCCCCCAACCGCTACCTCATCATTCCATCTTTAATCAAAACTCCAATCCCACCTCCTCCGATCTCCCCGCGACTCTCTCTCTCCTCCAAGACCTCACCATTCTCGCCGAATCCACACTTACATCAGTTTCCGATTTCCTGTTTTCAACTCCCACCCCTTTCTCAACTTCCCTCACCCTCGGCCGCTGCCCTTTCGACTGTCGCCACCTCATGCCGCCGGAATCCCTTTTCCGTCATTCCCTCACCTGCTCCTCCGCCCCTGGATCGCCTATTTTAGACCTAGGGTTTCTTGATAATTTACGATACCCTAAATCGCTTAAGACCGAGGATCAGCTCCTGAAGGAGAATCTCTTTGTCCGGCCTTTTCCCGAAGCAGAATCCGACATCTGTTTCTCTCTTGACGACGAACTCGGAGAAATTGAATCAAATTTCTTTTATAAGGACTGCCCTGGCGTAGTTACTACTACTCCAGAGCCGGACACAACAGGCAGAATCTTTACGCTTCCTACCATTTTGTTCACCGAGTGTGCTAACTTCATCAATGACTTTGACCCGGCAAGTGGGGATTTGGATCAAAAAGCTGGTCTCCTTCCATCGGATTATTGGGCTTTGAGAACTGAAGTTCAATCGTGGAGCAATATTCCTTCATCATATTCCTTCACCGCTCTTCTGGTTGCTGTGGATTTGCACATGGCTGACAAGCTTGGGATGAAAAGATGGGTAATTTTGAACTCGCCTAGATTTGGGATTTCGATTGATTCAGCTATGAGGGATCATATTTTCCTGCTTCTGAAACTCTGCTTGAAAGCAGTAAGAAGGGAAGCAATCTGCTCTCTCAAGTTAGTTTTGGAGGTGAATGGTTTTTTGGATTCAAGGGTTGTTAGGCATGAGTGTCCATGTTTAGTTAGCAGCATAACATGGTTGGCTTTTCAGATATCTGTTTTATATAGTGAAGAAAACGGAAAACTATTTGTGTTGGGAATGCTCAAGGAGTCCTTCCTGCTTGTTGGAAGACATTTGACTGTGTTTGTGAGGGAAAAAGGGAATGTCAACTGTGATGTCAAAGTGATATCCAGCAATTCTGAATGTGGTGGAGGGGAATACAAGTTGGGACTGCATAAATCTATTGAAACCATGGAGGTCAAATCTAACAAGTCATCTGAAAGTTCTGGCCTCAGTAAAATATTTGTTTCTCAAGTTGCGTCTGCAATTGCTTCATTGCATGAGAGATTCTTATTGGAGAAAAGAGTCCAGGCATTGCGGTTTTCCCAACGATTACCTAGATTCCAACTGTACCTTCTCCTTTCTTCCTCTCCATACTTAAAAGCTGTATTATTCATTTCTGATCACTTGATTCTTTGCTGTTTAAAGATGTTGGTTTGCCACTCCTTAGACAGAGAATAATGGTTATGGACCTATTTTCTTGAAAGTTTGGGCCATTCTTGGTCATTATAAGTATAGCTAGTGATGTTCCCTCTGCTGCCTTATACTCGAGCTCTAAAAAGATGAATCTTAGCTTTGTTTTTTTTACCACGAGGATATGTATTCATTAAGAGTGAAATAAAGTGATAATTTTGTTCGGTTAAGTTTTTTTTTTCTTTTTTCTTTATATTTGTCATGTTAGGTATTGTTTTCTGTTAATTTAATTACCTAAAATGTCGGATTAATCCTCAACAATTAGATTGCCAACTAATGAAGCCAGGAATCACCGAGAAATTAGGTTTTTGTTAGAAGTTAATACTGCATAGTGTCGAGGATGTGCACAAATATTTTGAGTGAACTTGTATCCATGATATGAATCTTACAATTGTGCCCTATCTCCCCAACATGATTATGCAATTGCTGCTAACTTATTAATCTTTTGAGATATATTGCTATAACAGCTAAACTGGAGTTATTTAGTTCAATCAAGTTTGGCGCGAGATAATGTGACCAGTTTTATTAAGTAAATTTCTGCAGAAGTTTTAGAACAAGCTATAAGTCGTGGTTTTGAGCAAAGTGAAAAATTCAACAATTCTTGATGGTTTGCATAATTTGCTTGGTACTAAGGGAAACTAGATTGAATAAAATAGCTTTGGCAAGAGATAAAAGGTCTTGAGACTAAGAAAAGATGAAATTATTACTTTGAAAAATATTTGATGATAGTTATATTTTGGAAGAACATATTGAATAGATTAATGAGATATATATTGATCCAAAAAGTGAAGGTCTGTTAGCTCTAATGAAGGTGCATCAACATAGGCTTATGCCAAAATTAGATGGCTATTGTCGTTTAGAGAGCTCTGCAGGATACATCAGTGATTTTATTAACAAGTCTTTTCAGAGTATCTCAAAAACTTCGATAATGGTAAGTGATTCAAAAAACAATGTATTATTTGGAAAAAGTACTACTATTAGAAAGAGTTATATGACATAGACTTTGTGTGAATCAGTTGGGTTTAAAACAATAAGATATACTCTAGTGAGTATTTTATATATCTTGGATTGATAGTTCAAAAAAACGGAGGTATTGATAAAAATGTGACACAGAATCCAAGCGGGTTGATTGAAGTGGGGAGGCGCGTTAGGGATCTTATGTGATCGTAAGATACCATTAAAATTTTAGGGCAAGTTTTACCGTACTGCAATTAGACCAGTGATGCTCTATGGTTCTGAGTGTTGGGCAGTGAATTGTGTACATGAGCGGAAAATGAGAGTTGCGGAGATGAGAATGCTTAGGTAGATGTGTGGACGCACTAGATTTGATAAAATTAAGAATGAATGTATCGGAGATAAGACATGAGTAGCACCAATTGCAGAGAAGATGCGAGAAGCTCGACTAAGATGGTTTGGACATGTACAAAAGGAGACCATTAGAGGCACCTGTTAGGCGTTGTGAGAGTCTAGTCACTAGGCATGTCAAACGAGGGAGGGATAGACCAATAAAGACTTGGAATTAAACTATAAGGTCCAGATAGCATGCTCAGAGCTTGACTTTACAATCATTCTCTCCCCCTTTATGACTTCTCGTTCTATATGATCCCTTAAATCATTTTTGTCAAATAGTATCCTGTTGCAGTTTGTCTTTAACTTGAAGATGATTCTAGTCATGATGTTGAACATGGCAGCTAACATTCTGTCATGCGCACCAGTCTTGCACAAGAGTACCTTGCCCACTATTTCTGATAAGAATTTACCTTGAAAATTCATCCCCTTCCTAGCAAGGGTACTTCCTACCTTGGTGGAAGTGGGTAATCCACACCATGTCAGGGCATCTTTAGTTCGTCCTGAATCTACTACATCATTATCCTGACCAAACTTGGTCATGTGAAAGACCATGGCCAATCGACTGGGTGTGATGCGGGCCTTGGCTCCATTGACGTTGGATTTGATTTTCTCAGCTGTGACCTTGGCATTGGTATAGAATTCAAGAACTTCTCCTTTTCAAATGTTTGAAGGTTCAAAAAGTACATATTCCAGTCCGGCGTCGGTGATTAGGGTAATAACATTCTTGATATCTTCAGTTGCTGAATTAAAACCATTTCGCACTAGTTCGTATCCTTCGAAAAGATAATCTTCATTCTTGGGTGCCATTTGAGTAGAGAATGAGGAATGCAGAGTTGACAGAGTTCTAGGGCTCGACACTTAAGAAGAAACAGTTTAGAAATACAAGAAGGCGTGGTCCACTTCTTCTCACACATTCTATTTATAGGCTTCGTTATGGGGAAAACGAAAGGGCGCGCTCAAGGTTTATTAAGCGAAAATTGTTTAGAAATGATAACGTCTCTGTTGAAACCAAAAACGGGATCAACCTGCCCAGCTAGTGAGAGCCTGGACAGCAGGATCATCTCGAGGCGAGACCTACTCCCCCTCCGAGAGATCAACCTGCCCTGCTAGCTAGTGAGAGCCTGACAGCGGAATCCATCTCGAGGTGAGACCTACCCCACCCTCCGAGAGATCAACCTGCCCTGCCAGCTAGTGAGAGCCTGACAGCGGAATCCATCCCGAGGTGAGACCTACCCCACCCTCCGAGATATCAACCTGTCCTGCCAGCTAGTGAGAGCCTGACAGCGGAATCCATCCCGAGGTAAGACCTACCCACCCTCCGAGAGATCAACCTGCCCTGCCAGCTAGTGAGAGCTTGACAGCGTAATCCATCCCGAGGTGAAACCTACCCCACCCTCAGAGAGATCAACCTGCCCTGCCAGCTAGTGAGAGCCTGACAGCGGAATCCATCCCGAGGTGAGACCTACCCCACCCTCCGAGAGATCAACCTGCCCTGCCAGCTAGTGAGAGCCTGACAGCGGAATCCATCCCGAGGTGAGACCTACCCCACCCTCAGAGAGATCAACCTGCCCTGCCAGCTAGTGAGAGCCTGGCAGCGGAATCCATCCCGAGGTGAGACCTACCCCACCCTCCGAGAGATCAACCTGCCCTGCCAGCTAGTGAGAGCCTGACAGCGGAATCCATCCCGAGGTGAGACCTACCCCACCCTCCGAGAGATCAACCTGCCCGGCCAGCTAGTGAGAGTCTGACAGCGGAATCCATCCCGAGGTGAGACCTACCCCACCCTCCGAGAGATCAACCTGCCCTGCCAGCTAGTGAGAGCCTGACAGCGGAATCTATCCCGAGGTGAGACCTACCCCACCCTCCGAGAGATCAACCTGCCCTGCCAGCTAGTGAGAGCCTGACAGCAGAATCCATTACGAGGTGAGACCTGCCCCACCCTCCGAGAGATCAACCTGCCCTGCCAGCTAGTGAGAGCCTGACAGCGGAATCCATCCCGAGGTGAGACCTACCCCACCTCCGAGAGATCAACATGCCCTGCCAGCTAGTGAGAGCATGACATCGGAATCCATCCCGAGGTGAGACCTACCCCACCCTCCGAGAGATCAACCTGTCCTGCCAGCTAGTGAGAGCCTGGCAGCGGAATTCATCCCGAGGTGATACCTACCCACCCTCCGAGAGATCAACCTGCCCTGCCAGCTAGTGAGAGCCTGACAGCGGAATCCATCCCGAGGTGAGACCTACCCCACCCTCCGAGAGATCAACCTGTCCTGCCAGCTAGTGAGAGCCTGACAGCGGAATCCATCCCGAGGTAAGACCTACCCACCCTCCGAGAGATCAACCTGCCCTGCCAGCTAGTGAGAGCTTGGCAGCGTAATCCATCCCGAGGTGAGACCTACCCCACCCTCAGAGAGATCAACCTGCCCTGCCAGCTAGTGAGAGCCTGACAGCGGAATCCATCCAGAGGTGAGACCTACCCCACCCTCCGAGAGATCAACCTGCCCTGCCAGCTAGTGAGAGCCTGACAGCGGAATCCATCCCGAGGTGAGACCTACCCCACCCTCAAAGAGATCAACCTGCCCTGCCAGCTAGTGAGAGCCTGGCAGCGGAATCCATCCCAAGGTGAGACCTACCCCACCCTCCGAGAGATCAACCCGCCCTGCCAGCTAGTGAGAGCCTGACAGCGGAATCCATCCCGAGGTGAGACCTACCCCACCCTCCGAGAGATCAACCTGCCCTGCCAGCTAGTGAGAGCCTGGCAGCGGAATCCATCCCGAGGTGAGACCTACCCCACCCTCCGAGAGATCAACCTGCCCTGCCAGCTAGTGAGAGCCTGACAGCGGAATCCATTACGAGGTGAGACCTACCCCACCCTCCGAGAGATCAACCTGCCCTGCCAGCTTGTGAGAGCCTGGCAGCGGAATCCATTACGAGGTGAGACCTGCCCCACCCTCCGAGAGATCAACCTGCCCTGACAGCTAGTGAGAGCCTGGCAGCGGAATCCATCCCGAGGTGAGACCTACCCCACCTCCGAGAGATCAACCTGCCCTGCCAGCTAGTGAGAGCATGACAGCGGAATCCATCCCGAGGTGAGACCTACCCCACCCTCCGAGAGATCAACCTGTCCTGCCAGCTAGTGAGAGCCTGACAGCGGAATCCATCCCGAGGTGAGACCTACCCACCCTCCGAGAGATCAACTTGCCCTGCCAGCTAGTGAGAGCCTGACAGCGGAATGCATCCCGATGTGAGACCTACCCCACCCTCAGAGAGATCAACCTGCACTGCCAGCTAGTGAGAGCCTGACAGCGGAATCCATCCCGAGGTGAGACCTACCCCACCCTCCGAGAGATCAACCTGCCCTGCCAGCTAGTGAGAGCCTGGCAGCGGAATCCATCCCGAGGTGAGACCTACCCCACCCTCAGAGAGATCAACCTGCTCTGCCAGCTAGTGAGAGCCTGACAGCGGAATCCATCCCGAGGTGAGACCTACCCCATCTTCCGAGAGATCAACCTGTCCTGCCAGCTAGTGAGAGACTGGCAGCGGAATCCATCCCGAGGTGAGACCTACCCCACCCTCCGAGAGATCAACCTGCCCTGCCAGCTAGTGAGATCCTGACAGCGGAATCCATCCCGAGGTGAGACCTTTCATGGACCGCAAATATTTTTCGGTGGTTCCTGTCATTAATCATAGCTGATGCAATGCAAGCAAAGTTCATTACAAAGAGATGATTCACTTCTTTCCTACCTCCCTCTTCCCTCGTGAATCATCAGATCCTTCCCCGGGTGCCCACATCAACCCTGTCCTCACATCTCTCCCCTGCCGCCTCGGGTCGGACTTCTTCAATCCGCACCGGATCTTGCGCTTGCTGAGGCCGATGAGGCTGTGGTGCCGGAGCTCTTGTTCTTCTCAACTCCAGAAATTCGGGGCAAGTAGAAGTTGCATGGCCTTCCTCCTGGTGGAACTCACAGTAGGGTAACTCTACTCTGACTCTCCTCCTTCCCGTGCGGTTCCTTCTCTTCCTTCGACCAATTTCCATCGCTTGCTGCGGTAGGGGCAGGAGCTGCCTAGGGGCTTGCCTTTGGAAGTTGAACCTCCCTTGGCCTTCATGAAAATCCCCCCCACCTTGGATGTGACCTCTCCAGGACCCTGAACGGGTCCTCCATGCTGCCTCCAACCTGGTTCCAGACCCTCCTGTCCCTGGAACCCTTGAGCTCTCTGCTCCTCTCTCCTTCTCCCCTCCTGATGCCTCGAGCCACCTTGCTCCTTTGACTCTGCCTCTGTCAACCTTGCCAATTTCTTGACAAATGCCGGGTTGGCCGCCTCCATAGCTATCTCCTCAGCCGCCCTTTCCATCAGCTCCTCAAAGGAAAGGGGGGCCTTTCGAGTCAGGCTCATCTTGAAAAACCCCTCGCGCAACCCCACCGTGAACGCCATCTGGAGGGCATACCCTGACATCTCTTGGACCTCCAGGATCTCCTCTTGGAACCTGTCTACGTAATGGGCCAGCGACTCCTTGGCCCCCTGCCTTATCAGGAAGATGGACTCAGGACTCCTCTTCGTCTTCTTGGAGGTGGAGAAGCGAAGCTGAAAGCTCTGGCTCAAGTCCTCGAACCCATAGATCGACCTCGGAGGGAGTTGATGAAACCAGTCTCTTGCCTTCTCCTTCAACGTGATCGCAAAGAGGCGACACTTGAAGACATCCGTCATTGGCCTGATAGAGACGACATCCTCGAACCACTGCAGATGCTGGACAGGGTCATCCTTCCCGGTATAGTAAGCCATGTCGGGCTCTCGGAACCCTTTGGGAGCGGGAGCTGAGATGATCAGCTCGCTGAAAGGTGACCCCCTGAGGGGTGGTCTCGCCACCTCTACTCGCGTGACCTGCTCACCTGGGAGGCCGACACTCGCTGGGCTGGAGAACAACTCCCGGCCGGTGAGGTCTCGCTCGACCCCATCTCCCATCCTCTCCTTCCCAGGTCTTCTTCCTGGTGCACTTCCTTCTCCTTCTGTTGGGGTCACCTCGCCTAGGTCACCGGGAGACGGCTCGCCGAGAACCCTGAGAGCAGTCTCGCCAAGGCCCCTGAGAGCTAAGTCCTGAGGGGTGGGGGTTGAGCAGTTACCTCGAGGAGCAATATTTCGCAGCATCTCCATGATGCCTTGGATGGACGCCATGAATTCTTCTCTTCCCACAAAGGGTCCTGGGTTAGGGAGCTCGCCGAGATCATCCCTACCTCCCTGATCTCCAGCCATGGCACTCTCCTGAGATCTTCTGTGCTGGTCACTCTCCACGCTCACCGCACCAAAATGTTGAAACCAAAACTCGGTCTCTCGTGTAGTTCGGGGTCCCTAGAAAGGGGTGACCTCACACCTACTGCACTCAGGGGGATGTCACGGACCAAAGGATCAAAAAACTAGAAACAGACCCTCGGCTCTAGCGCGGAGGTCCCATCTCACACCCGGAAGACCTTTGAGGTCTCTCCCTCCCTAGCCAATGCTTGAGCTAGGGTGCCTTGAAGGGTGAAGAGAGAGTGAAGAAGTGATCCCCTCCAAGGCACCCATAAGGGCCTATTTATAGTTTTCTGGAAATGGCATGCAAATAACCAACCTCAACTGTTATGAAATTACTGAAATGACCCCAAATTGGTCTGCCAACAGCCAAATCCCGCTGTTCAAAACGGCTAAATACAGTCCACCAGGGGCAGTCCCTTGAGCTAGGCGAGCAAGCGGCAAGGGGCGAGCTCGGCGGCCTGGGGAGCTCGGCGGCCTGGGGCTGGATGAGCTCGGCGGCCTAGGGCTGGATGAGCTCGGCGGCCTGGGGCTGGGTGAGCTCGGCGGCCTGGGGTGAGCTCGGCGGCCTGGGGTGAGCTCGGCGGCCTGGAGCTGAGTGAGCTCGACGACCTGGGGCTGGATGAGCTCGGCGGACTGGGGTTGGGTGAGCTCGGCGGCCTGGGGCTGGATGAGCTCGGCGGACTGGGTCTGGGTGAGCTCGACGACCTGGGGCTGGATGAGCTCGGCGGCCTGGGGCTGGGTGAGCTCGGCAGCCTGGGGTGAGATCGGCGGCCTGGGGTGAGCTCGACGGCCTGTGGTGAGCTCGGCGGCCTGGGGTGAGCTCGGCGGCCTGGGGTGAGCTCGGCGGCCTGGGGGAGACCCCTCAAAGGGGTCGGGGGGGGGGGATAAATATCTCATTCCACCTACTAGTATATTTCCAAGGCCAAACCAAAATTGGCCACCAAGAGTGCAAAATCTCCCAAAAAGCTTAAAAACGCGCATGCCTTGTTTGGGACCCACTCTTCGCGAATACGGGGTTGTACAATCTCGACACTGACAATTTTGTGTCGACACCTGTCGACACTGGTGTCGACTTGAGCTGACCCCACTATAGTGGTATAAAGGCTTGAGTGTTGTTGTTTTGTTGTTTTTGAGATGACATAGAATTAAGTATTATGATAATCTATTTGGACATGAGTAGAAACAAGTTATGAAAGAAGAGATGTGTGCTTTGGAAAAAAAATGGAACATGACAACTTGCGAGTCTTCCCCCTGATAAGCAAACAGTTGAATCACGCTGAATTTTCTCTATTAAGCAGAATCAAGATGGGGTGGTGGAGCGGTATAAAGCGCGCTTGGTCGCTCAAGGGTATACCCAAACCCAAAGAATTGACTACCAAAAAACCTTTGCCCCTGTTGCAAAGATGAATTCTATTTGTATGATCCTCTCTTGTGTTGCATTTCTTGGGTGAGAGCACAACCTATGTTAATAAAAGCACAAGACGCAGCGAGGCGCAAAGGGGCTCTGAAGCCTAGGCGCAATGCACAAGGCGCGCATCTGAGGCACGTGAGGCGCAAAAATGAGAAAAAGTAATATCACTGAATTGGACGCCCAATTCATAGAAAATCAGCGAATTGGGCTCCCAATTCATGAGAAATCAACGAATTGAGCGCCTAATTCATTGAAATTGAGCGGATTGGGCGCACAGTTCGCTGTAATTGAGCGAATTGGGCGCGTAATTCGCTGAAATTGAGCGAAATGAGCACGCAATTCGCTCAATTTCAGCGAATGAGCTCGCAGTTCACTCAATTTCAGCGAATGCGGGCGCAGTTCGCTCAATTTCAGCGAATTGCGCTGCCAATTCGCTCAATTTCAGCAAATTGCACGCCCATTTCGCTCAAATTTCAGCGAATTGGGCGCGCGCCCAATTCACTGACAATTCCCTGAATTTCAGCAAATTGGGTGCCCATTTTATTGAATTTCAGCGAATTGGGTGCATAGTTTCGCTAAATTTCAGCGAATTGGGTGCATAGTTTCGCTGAATTTCAGCGAATTGGGCACATAGTTTCGCTGAATTTGGGCGAATTCGGTGCATAGTTTCGCTCAATTTCAGCGAATTGGGCGCATAGTTTCGCTGAATTTCAACGAATTGGGCGCATAGGTTCGCTGAATTTCAGCGAATTGGGCGCCTAGTTGCGCTGAATTTCAGCGAATTGGGCGCCGATTTGCGCTAAATTTCAGCAAATTGGGCGCCTAGTTGCGCTCAATTTCAGTGAATTAAGAGCCTAGTTGCGCTCAATTTCAGCGAATTGGGCGCCTAGTTGCGCTCGATTTCAGCGAATTGGGCGCATAGTTGTGCTCAATTTTAGCGAATTGGGCGCTTAGTTGCCCTCAATTTTAACGAATTGGGCGCCTAGTTGCGCCTAAGTGCCCTCAGACACATCGCCCGCCTAAGACTTGCTGAGGTGCAACAGTGTGCTCCCTGTGTGTCCGGTGCGCACGACACCTCAGACGCGCGCCTTGATAACACAAACAACTTGATGTTAAAAATGCTTTCTTGCATGATAATCTGGAAGAAGAAGTCTACATGACTATCCCATCCGACTTTACCAAAGGAGGGTCCAATAAAAAGGTCTTCCGTCTGCAAAAATTCCTATATGGCCTGAAAAAATCCCCTAGAGCTTGGTTCGGACGGTTTAACAAAATCATGCTACAACTAGGCTATACTCAAGGATAGGCTGATCATACTCTCTTTATCAAGAGTAGAGGAGCTCAAATAACGATACTCATTGTATACATGGATGACATCATCATTACAGGAGATGACCTTGAGGAAATCATGCACTTGAAAGAACAAATAGACATAGAATTTGAAGTCGAAGATCTGAGAAAATTGAAATATTTCTTAATAATTGAAGTTGTAAGGTCTCGTCGGGGGATCTTCATCTCTCAAAGAAAGTATATCCTTAATCTTCTGGAGGGAACTGGTATGTTTGGGTGTGCTCCCGTAGATACACCTATTGAGGCTAATTACAAAATTGATGTTGATACTAGAGGAGAGAGAGATGATGTCTCGAGGTACCAATGATTGGTTGGAAAACTCATATACCTATCTCATACTCGCCCTGATATTATGTATGCCGTGAGTGTCCTATGTAGATTCATGCAGTCTCCTACAATTCGCCATCAATAGGCTACATATCGGGTATTAAGATACCTCAAGAAGTCTCTAAGATGTTGGATTCTGTTCTCTGCAAACCAATCTTTAAACATTGAAGTGTTTACAAATGCTGATTTGGCGGTAGCCCGAACGATAGAAAATTTATGACCGGGTATTGCTCATTTGTGGGTGGAAATCTAGTATCTTGGAAGAGAAAAAAACAAAATGTTGTTGTTCGCTCAAGTGCCGAAGCGGAGTATAGGGCTATGACACAAAAAGTTTGTGAGGGGCTTTGATTGAAGACAATTCTACAGTATATGGGACTCCAGGTGAACAAACCTGTTACTATCTATTGCGACTAGAGCTGTCACGGTTCCGGTTCGGTTCCGGTTCTACTAAAATCATGAATCGAACCACTAAGGTAACGGTTCTTCAAATTAGAACCAAATTTTTTTTTGGTTTGACTGGTTCCGGTTCCAACTTAATTTTTGGAACCGTCGTGTCAACGGTTCCGGTTACGGTTCAACAAGAACCAAAACCAAACCGACCACTAACGGTTCGGTCCGGTTCCAATCGGTTCCAATTAAAAGCAAAATCAAACTTGACGAAATGAAATAAAAGCGGACTGCAAATAGTAAAATTCAAAACAACATCGAAATATAAATAATTATGTTGCGCACTTCTCGACGGTCTTTTCAACGATCGGTGGGATAATATCAATCACCTTCTTATGCATGTAGACTTGCCACGACTTCTAGTTGACTTGCGCACGTCTCGTCGGCATGCTCAACCGTAACAACCGACTACAATTAGTTGTCTTTCATGATTACTAATAAATAATAGTTGTATATCTTATATATTTTTTAAATAAAACATTTCAAAAAAATATGTAAGTAAAATTGAAAATATGTTATATAACTGTATAAAAATCAAAAATACACTGCAAAAATTGACTCCAAACCGCACAAATGTCAAATCATATCACACGGTTTTTATGCGGTGAAGTTTTGTTCGGTTCAAAATCGACCCCCGTTAGTGCGATTGCGGTTTGGGTTCAAACTGCACCAGCTTCACTCGTGATAGTAAGTATAAATATTATAGATAAATTATAAAATAATAACAATATAATAATAATAATAATAATAATAATAATAATAATAAACGGGTTGCGGTTCGGTTTTACTTCGGTCCGTTTCGGATCGGGTCTAAAAATCTTGAAACCGCTTGAGACTTGTATGTTGCGTTTCCAGTTCCGTTTCCGGCCCAGATAATAAAATGTAAGAAGCACACCTGGACCAATGCTGTTCACGGTTCCAAAATTCAAACCGGAACCCTAATAATTTGCGAACGGTTCGTTCTGGTTCTTTGCTGTTCCAGTTCGGTTCTGGTTTGGTTTGCGGTTTTCGGTTTTAAGTGACAGCTCTAATTGCGACAACAAAGTTGTCATCAATATTGCTCACAATCTGGTTCAATATGATAGGACGAAGCATGTTGAAGTTGACAGACATTTCATCAAAGATCACTTTGATTAGGGAAATATCTATACACCGTTCATAAATTCTCACGATCAACTGACCGGTGTTTTCACCAAAGGATTAAGCTACGACAACTTTATGAATGGTACGGTAAAGTTAGGAGTGATTGATATATATTCATAACTTGAGGGTGAGAGTTGAATATGCTTATTTGATTTCTAATTTGTTTTGTTACCGCTGCACCTGCTGCCCCTTACGGGTGATATATCATGTGTTTTGTTATATATATATGTATGCTTAGCTCATGTTAGGGCATAATAATAGAATTTTTCCCTTTCTCCACTATCACATCTCTAAATCTCTCTCTCAAGCTGCTCAATTTCAACCCCGATCCCTGTTTGCAATGCACTTCTAGTTTTTGACCCGCGGGACCCGCCGAACCCCAGCCAGCCCTCTCTCGTGATAAACCGGACCTCCATCCCCTTCCCTTCCAATTGATGCCTACTCTCTCTTCTCGTGTGAAACTTGTGAACCCCTCCTAGGATCTGTGCCTATCAGCACTTTCAGGTGCCAGAACCCTCGATGGAGGTTTGAATCCCTCTCTGACGTCCTTCCCCTTCTATTCTTGAGGTGATGATTCTTCTTTCTCTTTCCCATCACCCATTCTTGTCATGACGTCAAAGCAAACTAAGGCGAGCGTCGGGCTCCTGGACGCTCATGCGACAATAAGGCGAGCAAGTCGCAAGACGAAAACTTAATATATAAAAAAACTAATGAAGACAATGGACAACAGTTATTATAATAACCGCTGTTTAAAGTCTGCAAGGCAAACTATAGACAATGGTTATTATAATAACCGCGATTTATAGTCTGCTTTGCAGACTTTAGACAACGGTTATTATATAGTCTTCATTGCAAACTTTAGACAACGGTTATTATAATAATCGCTGTCTATAGTCTGCCTTGCAGACTTTAGACAGCGGTTATTGTAATAACCGCTGTCTAAGGTCTGCTAGGCAGACTATACACTGCGATTTTTTAAAAAATTGCAGTGTATAGGAACTTAGGACAACGGTTATTTTAATAACCGTTGTCTACAGTTCAAGTTTTTTTTAGGGTTCAGGGTAGAATAGACAACAGTTTATATAAAAAACGCTGTCTATGCTCGAATAGACATCGGTTTTTATATAAACCGCTGTCTATTCCCATATTTTTTTTTTTTAAAAATAAGGCGCCCAACGCCTTTTTTACAATTGGACGCCAGGATGACTAGGCGTCGCCTAGGCGACGCCATGACAAGAATGCCATCACCTATTATGATTTTACTTGTTTCGTTGGTTGGATCGTTAGCTGCGCTGGATCTTGGTTTTTCCTCTTTCCACGAACAAATCCTAATTTTCGGCTCATTACTTTTTTTGGCGAGCCCTTTCTATTCTTGGATTATCATGCCCGAGAGTGGTGAATTTCCAATTACCTCATTTGGAGTCGGTGCCTCTTCTCCCTTTACTTCCGTGAGATCTATCTTGGTAAGTCATGATCATAATACTCCTCAAATTACCATTGTACGATTGGATGGTTCTTACTACCTTTCATGAGCTCGCTCTATCAACCTTACCTGAAAAATCTACAAGTGTTTGAATATGTCAGCGACACCACATGGGTTTGACCATAATTTGTGTCTGCATACTCCTTGGTTATGACATAACTCACCAACTTTATACATGAATCCATTGCCCGTAACTATTTATTCCTGGATACAATGTTGTAGATGTAGGTCGACATGTCTGACATGTCGGTCGACATAAAATTTTTTGAGATAAAACGGCACGACATCGATATTTGAAGCAAAAATGTTATTTTTAAAAATATCACCCGATATATCCGTTTAACCCGATATATCAGGCGATATTTCGTGACCGATATATCGTCGAGAGTGTTAAAAATATTGTTTTCATTTTTGATGAGACCAAACGCCGGTTAAGATGTTACCGTGTGACCTTGAAGTCATGAGTTCTGTAGAAATGGAGAAAACCAACCTTGTATATATGTCCACTTGGTAATAGTTACAAGTATACACACACTTATATAGGAGAAGAAGGAAGGGAGAAATCCTAATACATGATGTGGGACTAATCCAAGAAGAAAAACAAGAAACAACATGGGCCCTTAAATGGGCTTTTCTAACACTCCCCCGCAAGCTGGAGCGTACAAGTCGTAGGCGCCAAGCTTGGATAAGAACTGATAGTAGAGCGGCCTAGAGAGAGCTTTCGTCAGGATGTCCGCAACTTGGTCGGTAGCAGGAACATGCGCCAAATCTATCTTCTTTGACTGTACCTTTTCCCGGATAAAGTGACAGTCAACTTCGATATGCTTTGTTCGTTCGTGAAAAACCGGATTCTTGGCAATATGAATTGCTGCCTGACTGTCGCAAAATAAGGTAGCCGGAGATGAGAGACGAACACCTAAGTCTCTCAGAAGGCCTTCAAGCCAGGTTAACTCAGAGACAACAGCTGCCATAGCCCGGTACTCGGCTTCGGCAGAGGAGCGCGCAACCACATTCTGTTTCTTGCTACGCCAAGTTATGAGGTGTCCACCAAAGTAAGTACAGAATCCAGTTGTGGAGCGCCTATCATCAATAGATCCTGCGTAGTCAGCGTCAGAATACGCGACGAGAGATAGAGATGTGGACGGCTTATACACAAGTCCTTGTCCGGGGGCGAGCTTGAGATATCGAAGGATGCGCTCGACAGCTTGAAGATGAGATGTCCGAGGAGCGTGCATGAACCGGCTCACAACTCCCACAGCAAATGAGATGTCTGGTCGAGTCACCGTAAGGTAGATCAGCTTCCCAACCAAGCGTCTGTAATATTCCGGATTTGTAAGTAGCTTGTCAGAGTCAGAGCTATGGGCCGAGAGCTTGTGATTTGCGTCCATAGGAGTCTCCGCAGGTTTGCACCCAGAATAACCTGCATCACGAAGGAGGTCCATACAGTACTTCCTTTGAGATAACACAAGACCATCAGGGCGTCGGGCGACCTCGAGCCCAAGAAAGTACCGAAGGTTGCCCAGATCTTTGGTTTGAAAGGCAGAATTCAACTGTGCCTTGGTCTGTTGTATTCCTGCCGTGTCGTCGCCAGTAATCAGGATATCATCAACGTAGACCAGAAGAATCACAGTCCCGGTTGACCGATGTCGGGTGAAGAGAGAAAAATCAGCCGAGCTCCGAGTGAAGCCACTAGCACAGACCACTTTACTGAACTTTTCAAACCATGCACGCGGGGACTGTTTGAGACCATAAATGGATTTCCGAAGGTGGCATACCAAAGACTCCCCCGTGGTCTCAAACCCGGGCGGCTGCTGCATATAAACGGTCTCCTGGAGATCGCCGTTGAGGAAGGCATTTTTGATATCCAGCTGATAAAGGGGCCAGTGACGATGAACAGCCAAGGAGAGAAGAACGCGGACCGTGTTCAATTTGGCCACGGGAGAGAAGGTTTCCTCATAATCAAGGCCATGTTGCTGAGTAAACCCCCGTGCCACAAGACGGGCCTTCAGACGATCGATAGTGCCATCCGCCGCATGTTTAATGACAAAGACCCATTTGCAGCTAACAGGGGTGTGACCAGCAGGAAGAGGAACCAGATCCCAGGTCTGGTTAGCCCAGAGAGCCTGCATTTCATCGTGCATAGCAGCCCGCCAGCCAGGGTGGTGAAGCGCCTCCTGCACATTAGTAGGAAGAGAAATAGAGGAAAGGGAGGTGGCAAAGGCGTAGAGAGGTGGTGTTAGCCGATGTAGAGAGACGTAGTTGGTCAAGGGATGAGCTGTAGAGACGGAAGCGTGATCGACCGTAGCGGAGCTATCGCTGGCAGCAGGGAGCTGGGTCACGGGCGCATTCTTGGATGGGCGACGAGAGTAGACACGGATGAGCGGTGGAGGAACCCGAGGAGGAACAGGGGGAGAGGAGGAAGAAGACGGCACAGATGGCGTGACCAGTACAACGGGCCGGGGAAGAGAAGGAGCAGAAGACGAGGGAGCAGAAGACGAGGTGGTGCCGGGTAAGTGGAAGGGCTGGTCTTCGCAGAAGGTGACATCGGCAGAGACGACCATTTTTCCGGTAGTAGGAGAGTAGCAGACGTACCCCTTTTGAGTGCGGGAGTAGCCAACAAACATATACTTGGCGGCCCGAGGAGCAAGTTTGTCGGAAGGAGGGCCAAGAAGGTGGACGTAACAAACACACCCGAAGATCCGTGGTGTGAGAGAGGTGAGGGTGATAGAGGGATAGAGGAGTTGGAGCGGTGAGGCAAAAGCAAGGACAGAGGAGGGAAGGCGGTTGATGAGATGACAGGCGGTGGCAACAGCAAAGTTCCAATATTTGGTGGGAACGTGCATTTGGAACATAAGGGAGCGGGCAACATCGAGAAGATGACGATTTTTGCGTTCTGCCATCCCGTTTTGCTGAGGGGTATACGCACATGAAGTTTGATGGATGACACCAAAGTCAGTGCAGAGAGTGGAGAAGGCACGACCGGTATATTCCCGAGCATTATCAGTGCGAATGACTTTGAGAGGAGTGGCGAACTGCGTACGCATCTCAAGTAAAAAGACGCGAAAGACAGAGGGAAGTTCAGTGCGATCGCGTAGGAAGTAGAGCCACGTGGTACGGGAGTAATCGTCAATGAACGTGACAAAGTACCGAAAGCCAAAAATACTAGGGAGCCGATAAGGACCCCAAATATCAGAATGAACTAACGACAAGGGAGTAGTACTCCTGGTACAGGCAGGGGGAAAGAGGAACGGTGTTGTTTGCCGTAGACACAAGATTCACAGGAGAACTCCTGTAAAGAGAGATCAGGAAGAGCCCGCTTGAGAATCGAAAGGGGAGCATGTCCAAGGCGGCAATGCCAATCAACAGTAGAGATGGTGGAGAGAAGAGTTGGTGGGATATCCAAAATGTACAACCCATTCACCAGCTGCCCCTGACCAATGGTACTCCGGGTACGGCGATCCTGCATAAGAAAAGAATGGGGTGAAAAGGTAATACAGCAGTCAAGGTCGTGTGTGAGACGACTAACTGATAATAAATTGAAGGGAGACCCCGGAACGTGAAGAACCGAGGAAAGAGAAAGGGTTGGCGTAAGCTGAAGATCAGCGGAGCCAAAGACGGGGAGGGTTTCACCGTTGGCCACAGTGATGCGAGCAGGATGAGACGTGTGGAGATATGCTGGGGGCTTCTGGGAGGAGATATGGTGAGTAGCACCAGAATCAACGATCCAACAAGGACGATGAGAGAGGCAGGTGATACCCTCCGTAGAGGACACAACAGAGGTGACAGCGGAAGCAACAGGTGCCATGCGGAGAGCAGAAAAAAACTGGTGGCGAGCAGAGGCGAGGCCAGGCGGCGAGCAGAAACAGCCTGCGGCGGACGGGAGCCGGTCGAGGCGAGTAGGGCAGACCACAGCTGCAGAGAGAGGCCACGGAAACAGAAAGAGGCCGCAGCGGGAAGAGAGTCCGCGCGGACTGGATGAGGTCGCGGCGAGCGGGAGTAAGCCGCGGCGAGTACAGGCACGCTCAGCAAGGAGCGGGCTATGGGAGGCCGCGGCGGACTGGAGGAGGCCGAGGCGGACTGGATCAGACCGCGGCGGATTGGTTCCGGCCGTGGAAAGCAGAGCACAACAGCGGGCCGAGAAGAGATGGCAAGCTGGGGGAGCTTGGCAAGTCGCGGGAACGGGGCAAGTCGCGGCGAGCTGGAGGGGGTCGCGGCGAACTGCAGGAGACCGCGGCGGACTGGAGGTAGCGGCGGACTGGAGGAGGCCGCGATGAGCACAGACGCTCAGCAAGGAGCGGGCCAAGAGAGGCCGCAGCGGATGGAAGAGGTCGAGGCGGACTGGACCAGATCGCGTCGAGCTGAGAAGAGAGGACAAGCCGGGAAGCAAGAGAGCGACCGCAGCGGGCTGGACCAGTCCGCAAGACTGAAAGAATGCAGAGGGGCGAGCCCGCGGCGAACAGGGAAAAAGAGAGCTGCGGACAGGACGCTGCGCTTACGGCGGACGAAGGAGACCAAGAGATGGAGGTCGCCGAGGTCGCGCCGGACAAGAAGAGGCCGCAGCAGACAAGGGGAAGCAGTGCGCAAGAGATGGCGGAGAGAGAGTCCGCGAGCACAGAGGCTCGAGCGGACAGAAATAGAGCGAGCTAGAGGGAGCAGTCCGCGAGCAAAGAGGCTCGAGCGGACACAAACAGAGTGCAGCGGACATGAATGATCGTCCGGAGCGGATAGAGAGAGGTGGGCCCCACGAGTCAGAGCAGAAGATGGCTATAAGAAGCCTGAGGAGGGTGGAACCACGGAGGGAGAGAAGAGGAGCGGAATCAGAAGGGCAGTCCGCACGAGACCGGAGCGGACAGGAATGCAGTCCACAGGGTAGCCGAGCGGACATATACAGAGGGGCAGTCCGCAGAGAGGCGGATGCAGGAAGGCAGGCAGTCCGCACGAGACCGGAGCGGACAAGAAGGCAGTCCGCAGAGAGGCGGATGCAGGAAGGCAGTCCGCAGGAGACCGGGCGGACAGAAAAACAGGGCAGTCCGTAGCTAGACGGAACCTGGCTCTGATACCATGTAGAAATGGAGAAAACCAACCTTGTATATATGTCCACTTGGTAATAGTTACAAGTATACACACACTTATATAGGAGAAGAAGGAAGGGAGAAATCCTAATACATGATGTGGGACTAATCCAAGAAGAAAAACAAGAAACAACATGGGCCCTTAAATGGGCTTTTCTAACAAGTTCGAGTCCTAGAAGCAGCCTCTTGCAAAAATGCAGGGTAAGGTTTGCTTACATTTCAGCCTTATGGTGGGATCCTTCCCCGGACCCTTGTTGTACGGGGATGCTTTGTGCACTGGGTTGTCCCTTTTGAAGAGACCAAGTAAAAATATTTTATTTTGTGCTTCATTTCGTGCATCTCTGTAAGTTTAGTGTCGATTAATTTCTCATATCGCTCTCATTTGGTGAATTTTATCTCGTTTATTGCAAATCATAAGCAATAATTTATGAAATAACCGAAATTAAAGAAGAAAGAATGTTCAAAGGCAAACTGAAGATTATTTAAGTGGACGACATAAATTTAAGCTAATAGAATGAAAGCAAGGATACAATGAGGATACAGCAGAGGAGAAACCCGTTTCAAGTCGGTCGTGCAAAGGCAATCGCTATTTGTTGGTTGTCGGGGAGGGCAGTGGTAGTCATGTCATCTTGCGAGTTGACTTTGATCTCAGATGTGTCGTCGGGGCGGTAGGCACCGTCAAAGGAAGGAGACGTTCGGTGGAGGACGAATTGCAGGAAACCCCTCTGGACGTCGTTAGTTGCCAGGGAAGAAGTATGAGATGCCTTTGACTCTGGAACTGTGATAGAGGCGTTCGACATGGATGAAGAGGGAGGGGGTTCTCAAACAATAGGGTTGTCCGGCGGTACAGAGAAATGAGAGGGTTCGTTTCTATGAATATTCAGATCTGTCTTCTTCTTTTGCAGAGGGTAGTTTGATAGAGACTTAATTGGACTTGACTCCATAATTGTCTTGCCAATTAATTCTAATCCGATTACTTTCTTTCCAAAGTGATTTGTGATATTCTTTTTTTGTGGGATTTTTCAAAGTGTCTTCCACATGGGTTACATCAAAATATAATAATTCCCTAACTTGATTACTTTGGATATATTTTATTGAATTTAGATTTTTTTGCCAAATTAATTTATGCACCCTTAAATAATTATTAGCTTACCGTTTCCGTCTTTGCTACCTAAATTAACAGACCTTTTATTCATGGTTTCATCGGGTGGTCAAACCGACGAGTCTAAAAATAAAAATGAGTGCGTGAGAAAGAAATACAAGACAATAAATAAATACGTAATAATAATAAAAAGAGACATGTCGCATGATGACATCAAGTGTCCTTGGTTGCGACGGAGGATGCATCAATTCCCCCGGGGTTGAGAGAGCTCAACCTTGACGAGAACTTGCAAAGATTGGTGATGTAAACCTAAAGTGGGGTTGTTGTTTTGAACGATAATAAAATGCGATCTATTTAAAATAATGCGGCGTCGGGCAACTTCGTGAGCTATTTTGAACGAATAAAACGACCTAGACGTTTCCCGCGAATGTAAGACTACCGCACGCACGTACTAACATCATGAATCTCCATTCCACAGGCACAAGAATTAATTGGTGGTATGCACATGTAACAAAATAACAATAATGAGGAGATAACAATTAATTCAGGCAAGCTCCAACAATTACTATTCATTTGAAATTTGAGCATAAAACAACTATGGTTGTGGAGAGTAGAGGTAGAGAGGTATACTCAGGGAGGAGTGGCAACGGCTGACGGATCTCCTGGAAGGTGGCAAGGAAGGTTGTAGGTGCTTGGGACTTCACAGAGGTGAAGGACTGGCTCGAGACTGCCTTGATGCTGCAGGAAATGCTGGAGACAGACAGAGGAAGGGTCGTCTTGGACTGAGGGTAACACTGGCGACAGGGAAGGCGGCTGCCGCTGACTGGAAGCAGGGAGGATGCCTGTGGCTTGCTGGATTTGCCGGATGGCAGTACTGTAGATGGCGTCAGGGCTGTAAAGGAGCTCCAACGTCCACATAGGAGGTAGACGAAGCTCTCCCAGGCGGCGACGGATCTGGACGGGAAGTTCGGCGACTGCTGGATAGATGGACAACAATGGAGGGTTCGATCGGCTTCGTAACTGGCAGAGGAATGCTCGCCGGCTCTTGGGGAGGAATCCAGAGGCGGCGCCGGAGCCCTGGAGGGAGGAAGAGGCGGCGTCGAGGGATTCCGTCAGGAGCAAATAGCGGGAGCTAGGGTTGGTGGCGCTGGACGAGAGAGAAATGTCGGGTTAGGGCCGGCGCTGGGAGAAATCAACCAAAACCAAACAGTTCAGTTAATTCATTTCCCAGCCGGGTTCTTTAGGAGGAATAGGGGGGGTTTATAAGAGGGATTAGGGTTTTATGTGAGGGGGTAAATGAGCTTGAGGATATGAGCTTTTTAATAGTTGCAGATTATTAAGTGGGTCAAGAGAATGATTCAATATTTTAAAAATGGGGGGAAATCTTAGGGCACATGACATCTAATAAAATTGTTAATTGTTATGAGCTTGCCCTAAATTAATCTATCGCCTAAATTACCAGACCTATATTTTTAGGGTCTTGTTGTCCGGTCACACCAACGAGCCAAACCAAAACTTGCGCAAGTAGCGCACGCAATACAATGTAACATCCAGAGCGCAAATAACGTATGCGACAGAACATAATATCCCAACTAAGCGCGAAGACATGCACGACAAGAGAAAACAATATAGGTACAATAAATAAAAATAAAAAGATCCACCACAGGTTGCATCAATTGGTAACAAAGAGATCTGAAGTCGTCGCTGGTGCTAAATCAGGTGATATGTCTGGGGCCCCGACAGGTGGATCGATGTGCTTCTGAACTTGAAATGGACCAAGCCTTTTGTTATAAACAAATACCAAATATTCCTTTGAAAAGTACAACTCATGACGATAACGACCGACTATGAATTTATAATGTTCAAAGTTTGCTTGCAAATTATTAGCAGTAAACTTATGCAATGCTTTTAAATAATTAATATGAGTTTGCGCATCGAATGTAATACATTCATAGAATGAGAGGGGATGGCGACCAAGTAGGTGAGGTTAAAAGAATCCATAGATAATATCAAAAGGAGATTTATTAGGGGAGCGATAATTAGAATTATTACATTTGGATTTTGCTTGTAGAAGTATAAAATCCCTTTGCGTTGAATTCTCTCCAGTTAAACACCTAAGAATATTCCCCAAACTTCTATTAACGACCTAGGTCTGTCCATCGATCAATGAGTGATAAGCGCTGCAAAACTTAAGTTTGGTTCCCATTCAACCCCATGGTCTGCTCAAAAATACGACGTAAAATATTTAATATATCGATGCAACTAAACAAATCCTCCTATGCTCGAATGATAGTGTGGTGAATTAAATGCGTGATCTCTAAATACGAAATCTACGTAGTGAGATGTGTGTGATAAGTGATCATTTGGCATAGTATGGAAAAATCGAGAGATACTAGGTGGCACATCAATTACAGAGACGTGGGATCGAACCTATGTCATGTGGGGTGGGTGACACAATTGTATCGTGGCTTACTTCATGGGACAAGGGTTCAGGTGGGAGTGCGGTAAGTAGTAACGTGGTGAAGTCACCGGGAGGTGAACTCAAAGATGGAGAGGTCCTCTCGAGTGCTCTTGGAAAGAAGACAGTTCTTCTGGGGAGAAGAACAATCTTGTGTCCATTGTGCTCGAAGGAGTGAGTTTCTCATGCCGTCGTACATGACGTGTCAGTCGTATTGCCAAGAACGTCCTAATGGGGTATGACAAACATTCATGGTGGTGATAAGACAACACTTTATTCAAATACGTGCTCCTATAAAAAACTTTATTAAACAATAGTGAGTAACAGACATAGTGTAATGACTATTGACCCCAAATAAGCTGTAGAATTTTTCTAACAGATGTGCCTCAAACCCTAACGCGTTGATCATTTGTTGAGAAACGAAGCTCTCCATACTACCACTATCCTGCGTCCAATTGTGCTCGAAGGAGTGAGTTTCTCATGTCGTCGTGCATGACGTGTTAGTCATATTGCCAAGAACGTCCTTATAAGATATGACAAACATCCATGATGGCGATAAGACAACACTTTATCCGAATACGTGCTCCTTATAGAAAACTCTACTAGACAATAGTGAGTAACAGACATAGTCAATGATTATTGACCTCAGATAAGCTGTAGGGTTGTTCTAACATATGCATCTCAAACCTTAATGTGTCGACCATTCGTTGAGAAATCATTCTCAAGTTCTCCGTACTATCATTATCAATGATAATGAAACAATATTGTTCTTATGTGCGTGTAGTATGGAAAATATTGCGTCTCTTATGGTCATCTGCAGTAAACTCGCTAGGGGTGATCAGGCTATAACGCAAAACAGATTAAGTTTTCAATTTGTTCACCTTCTTATTCTATGACATCCTCAAACTCAGGCTCAGGATGAGATTCATTAATGTAAACTCCGTACTCAGGCTCATGTTTATCAGTAGAATCAATATTAGCGACAAAGTTGCATTGCAGACACTTGGATAATTTGTGTCGCGGTTCCATGCACTTGAAACATCAGAATACAGCATTATTGAGCTTAGCCCTAATATTGTCCTTACCCTTCGAAGGAATAGTGGATGGGGTCGGAGTCCTGACAGTGATTGTGGGGGGGGGGGGGGGGCAATGGGAGAAGTTCTTAACAGTGGGGGCAATGGTTACACTCTGTGTAGGTCGATCAGTAGACCTAACTCCAGATGTCCTCTTCTATAAGGACTCCACCTTGTGCACGACTCAAGATTTCTCCTAAGTTCTTATAGTTATAGAGTTCTAATTGATCTTTAATGGAGTAGCGTAACCCGTTCAAATAACGGAACATAGTCATCATTTTTCAGAGGTCGAGATGAGACTGTAGCACTAGAAACTCATTCGTATATTCATCCATTGATAGTTTGTCTTATCGTAGGATGTGAAACCTACGGTAGAAGATCTGCAAATAATTGGGTGGAACGTACCATTTCCGAAGTTGTGTTTTGAATTCTGCCCATATAGTGATAGGGGACATACCTAAAGTGAATCTAGAGCGCTCTAGCCGACACCACCAAACCAAAACGAATCCCTTTAAAATAAGATAACTAATTTATTTTTCAGATTTTTTGGTGAGATTATCCAATTGGGTATATAAAGGAAAAAATTTTTTTAGTTTCATTTTAAAAATCAAACTCAAATAAAAATGTTTTTTTAAAAAATAAAGATTAAAAAAAAGAAAATTTAATAAAACTTTTTTTAAAATAAAAAAAATCTTTAATTCTCTTATTTTTTTGAAATCCCGAATCGCTTGATTCGTGATATGAGCAAATTAACCTAGACATAACACCAAACTAGTGTAAACCAAATCTTGGGTTTTGAAATTAGGTTATTTTTATGCGTTCGACTCTAACTGTTGTAGGTCGAGCGGGCCAAAATGAGTTTTTTTCGCGCACGCAATCACCTTCGTTATTATGAATGTTGAATAAAATTGTTAATTTCGGTTTAAGGTTGAACTCTCACTCATTTTACGAGTCGAATTATCCATGGGGGGGGGGGGCAATGAGAGAAGATCTTAACAGTGGGGGCAGTGGTTACACTCTGTGTAGGTCGATCAGTACACCTAACTCCAGATGTCCTCTTCTATAAGGATTCCACTCTGTGCACGACTCAAGATTTCTCCTAAGTTCTTATAGTTATAGAGTTCTAATTGATCTTTAATGGAGTAGCGTAACCCGTTCAAATAACGGAACAATCATCATTTTTCAGAGGTCGAGATGAGACTGTAGCACTAGAAACTCATTCGTATATTCATCTAATGATAGTTTGTCTTACCGTAGGATGTGAAACCTACAGTAGAAGATCTGCAAATAATTGGGTGGAACGTACCGTTTCCGAAGTTGTGTTTTGAATTCTTCCCATATAGTGATAGGGGACATACCTAAATTGAATCTAGAGCGCTCTAGTCGACACCACCAAACCAAAACAAATCCCTTTAATATAAGATAACTAATTTATTTTTCAGATTTTTGGTGAGATTATCCAATTGGGTATATAAAGAAAAATATTTTTTAGTTTTATTTAAAAAATCAAACTCAAATAAAAAATGTTTTTTTAAAAAATAAAGATTAAAAAAAGAAAATTTAATGACTTTTTAAAAAAATAATAAAAAAATCTTTAATTCTCTTATTTCTTTGAAATCCTGAATCGCTTGATTCGTGATATGAGCAAATTAACCTAGCCATAACACCAAACTGGTGTAAACCAAATCTTGGGTTTTGAAATTAGGTTATTTTTATGCGTTCGACTCTAACTGTTGTAGGTCGAGCGGGCCAAAATGAGTTTTTTTGCGCACGCAATCACCTTCGTCATTATGAATGTTGAATAAAATTGTTAATTTCGGTTTGAGGTTGAACTCTCACTCATTTTACGAGTCGAATTATCCATGAGATTATTACATCCACAAACAAAACACAAGTAATAATTTATGAAATAACAAAAATTAAAGCAGAAAGAACGTTCAGATGCAAGCTTAACATTATTTAAGTGGATGACATAAATTTAATTTAATAGAATGAAGTAAGGATACGATGATGATATGTCAAAGGAGAAATCTGTCCCAAGTCGGCCGTGCAAAGAATAGTCACCCTCTATGGGTTGTCAGGGAAGACAGCGGTAGTCATTGTCAACTCACGAGTTGACTTCGATCTCGGATGTGTCGCTGGAGCAGTAGGCAAAGTCGATGGCAAAACAACTATTTAGGTCATCGTAGTAGGGGCGTGTGGTCAACGACAATTTGTTGGTAACTGTAGATGAGGTTGAGGATGCACCATGAGACGTTTGGCGATGGACGAATTGCAGGAAACCCATTTGGACGTCGTCGACTGCTAGGCCAGAAGGATGTGAGGCCTTCGAATCTGGAATTGTGATAGAGGCGCTCAACAGGGATGAAGTGGGAGGGGGTCATTCTTGTCATGGCGTCGCCAAGGCGTCCAGGCGCCCAAATGTGTACGAGGCGTTGGACGCCTTGTTATAAAATTTTTAATTTTAAAAAAATTATAATAGATTGCGGTTTTTATAAAAACCGCAGTCTATACATACTTCAGATTGCAGTTTTTATAAAAAACGCAGTCAAAAGTATGTATAGGCTTAAAAGTTTTTTTAAAGCACTCTAGATCGTGTTTTTTTATAAAAACCACAGTGTAAAGGGTTAAAATTTTTTTTTCTGGTTAAAATTATTTTTAGGCTAAATTTTTTTTATGCACTTTATACTGCGTTTTTATAAAAACCGCATTCTAAAGTGCTTTAAGATATATATTTTTTTAGTCTAAAAAAATCTTTTTTTAAGAACTTTAGACGCAGTCTAAAGTGCTAATATTTAGATTAATTTTTTAAAACACTTTAGACTGCGGTTTTTATAGCAGTCTAAAGTGCTAAATTTTTTTAGGCTATATATACTTTAGACTGCGGTTTTTATTAAAATTGCAATCTAAAAAAAATATTTGAATAGACTGCGGTTTTTATAAAAACCGCAGTCTAAAGTGCCTTAGTTTATTTTAAAAATGTCTGGTTGTCACCTTGCACTTGCTCGCCTTATTGTCGCCTTGACTTGTGCCTTATCGCCTAAGCGTCCAGGCTCCTGATGCTCGTCTTGGTTCGCCTTGTCGCCGTGACAACAAGGGGTGGGTGACCCCTATAGGATGCCGTCGGTGGTTGCCATTGGTGCAACACCGTGCGATGACTGCGTGTGAGACTCTCGACGTATCCACCGGCTTTGGAGGAAATAGTCACCGGTCTTGGAGTAGATGAGGCGGTGCAGGCGTGACGGTGAAGGCTTGCGGTGGTGCAGTGGCCTTGACGGAGTTTCTCGCCGCGGTGCGGACATGGCGGCGAACTTATTATAAAAACTCACTAGGGGTCATCAGGCTATAACGCGAAACACAGATTAAGTTTTCAGCTTGTTCACCTTCTTATTCTATGACATCATCAAACTCAGGCTCAAGGTGAGATTCATTAATGTAAACTCCGTACACAGACTCACATTTATCAGAAAAATCAATATTAGCGACAAAGCTGCATTGCAGGCACTTGGATGATTTGTGCCGTGGTTCCATGCACTTGAAGCATCAGAATACACCAATATTGAGCTTAGCCCTAATAATTTCCTTACCCTTTGAAGGAATAGTGTATGGGGTCGGAGTCCCGACAGTGATTGGGGGGGGGGGTAATGGGAGTCTAAGATCTTAGCAGTGGGGGCAGTGGTTACACTCGATGTTGGTCGATCAGTAGACCTAACTCCATATGTCCTCTTCTATAAGGACTCCACTCTCTTTGCGCGTCTCAAGATTTCACCTAAGTTTTTATAGTTATAGAGTTCTAATTGATCTTTAATGGAGTAACATAACTCGTTCAAATAACGGAACATAGTCATCATTTTTCAGAGAGACGAGACTGTAGTACTAGAAACTCATTTGAATATTCATCCACCGATAGTTTGTCTTATCATAGGATGTGAAACCTGCGGTAGAAGATCTGCAAATAATTGGGTGGAACGTACCGTTTCCGAAGTTGTGTTTTGAATTCTGCCCATATAGTGATGGAGGGCATACCTAAATTGAATATAGAGCGCTTTAGTCGACACCACCAAACCAAAACGGATCCCTTTAAAATAAGATAAATAATTTATTTTAAAGATTTTTTGGTGAGCTTATCAAATTGGGTATATAAAGAAAAATGTTTTTTTAGTTTTATTTTAAAAATCAAACTCAAATAAAAATGTTAAAAAAAAAGATTTTTAAAAAGAAAATTTAATAAGTCTTTAAAAAAAAAATCTTTAATTCTCTTATTTTTTTTGAAATCCCGAATCTCTTGATTCGTGATATGAGCAAATTAACCTAGCCATAACACCAAATTGGTGTAAACCAAATCTTGGGTTTTGGAAACAAGTTATTTTTATGCGTTTGACTCTGACTGTTGTAGGTCGAGCGGGCCAAAATGAGTTTTTTTTTTACGCACGCAATCACCTTCATCATTATGAACGTTGAATAAAGTTGTTAATTTCGGTTTGAGGTTGAACTCTCACTCATTTTACGAGTCGAATTATCCATGAGATTATTACATCCACAAGCAAAACACAAGTAATAATTTATGAAATAACAAAAATTAAAGCAGAAAGTACGTTCAAATGCAAGCTTAACATTATTTAAGTGGATGACATAAATTTTAGTTAATAGAATGGAGTAAGGATACGATGTTGATATGACAAAGGAGAAATCCGTCCCAAGTCGGTCGTGCAAAGAACAGTCACCCTCTATGGGTTGTCAGGGAGGGCAGCGGTAGTCGACGTTAGCTTGCGAGTTGACTTCGATCTCGGATGTGTCACTGGAGCAGTAGGCAAAGTCGATGGCAAAACAACTACATAGGTCATCGAAGTAGGGGCGTGTGGTCAACGACAATTCGTTGGTAACTGTAGATGAGGTTGAGGATGCACCATGAGACATTTGGCGATGGACGAATTGCAGGAAACCCATTTGGACGTCGTCGACTGCTAGGGCAGAAGGATGTGAGGCCTTTGAATCTGGAATTGTGATAGAGGCGCTCGACAAGGATGAAGAGGGAGGGGGTCATTCTTGTCATGGCGTTGCCTAGGCGTCCAGACGCCCAAATGTGTACAAGGCGTTGGACGCTTTGTTATAAAATTTTTAATTTTAAAAAAATTATAATAGATCGCGTTTTTATAAAAACCGCAGTCTATACATATTTCAGACTGCGGTTTTTATAATAACCGCAGTCAAAAGTATGTATAAGCTTAAAAGTTTTTTAAAAACAATCTAGATTGTGGTTTTTATAAAAACCAAAGTCTAACCGGTTTAAATTTTTTTTTCCGGCCAAAAAATTTTTTTTCGACTACATTTTTTATGCACTTTATACTGCGTTTTTTATAAAAATCGCAGTTTAAAGTGCTTTAATTTATATATATTTTTAGTCTAAAAAAATCTTTTTTAAAGCACTTTAGACTGCTGTTTTTATGAAAAACACAGTCTGAAGTGTTATTTTTTAGGCTAATTTTTTAAAGCAGTTTAGACTGCAATTTTTATAGCAGTCTAAAGTGCTTAATTTTATTTTAGCCTATACATACTTTAGATTGCGTTTTTTATTAAAACCGCAATCTAAAAAAAATATTTGTATAGACTGCGGTTTTTATAAAAATCGCAGTCTAAAGTGCCTTAGTTTATTTTTAAAATGTCTGGTTGTCACCTTACACTTGCTCGCCTTATTGTCGCCTTGACTTGTGCCCTATCTCCTAAGCGACCAGGCGCCTAATGCTCGTCTTGGTTCGCCTTGTCGCCGTGACAACAATGGAGGATGTTCTCGAACAGTAGGGTTGGCTGGCGGGACAGAGAAATGAGAGGGCTCGTTTCTCTGTATATCCGGGTCTGTCTTCTTCGTTGGCAAAGGCTAGTTTAATAAAAAATTAATTGTCCTTGGCTCCATAAATGTCCTGCCAATTAAGTTTAATCCGATTACTTTCTTTTCAAAGTGTTTTTTGATATTCTTTATTCGAGGCATTTTTCAAATTGTCTTCCAAATTAGTTATTTCCAAAAATAATAATCCCTAACTTGAGTTCTTTGGATATTTTTGTTGAATTCAAATTTTTTCTCCCATCTTAATTTGTGTCCTTGAATAATTATAAGCTCGTCTTTTTCGTCCTTACTATCTAAATCACCGGACCTTTTATTCATGGTCTCATCGGGTGGTCAAATCGATGAGCCGACAAAATGAGCGCGCGAGATAGAAATACGAAGACAGTACATAAATGTGTAATAATAATAAAAAAACCATGACGCATGATGGCGCCAAGCGTTTTTGCTTGCGACGAAGGATGCATCACGTCCATAATTACAATTCTTATCTAAGATATACAACATTATGCAACAAGATTTTATTCGTTGAAAGACCTTGCTTCCTGACTAAGCTCCTGAAACTTCCTCCCTTGTTGCTAGTACCAATATTCTAGGTTTTCGGTTGACATGTGATTCTGAGATGGTGTCTGATAAAGAAAATTTGTTTTTTGATTATTATGGAAAGGGCTGCCACACCGTGATCTACTGCTTCAAACTCTATGGATTTCCACCACAGAAAGGAGTTACTGTATCGTGAGGTGGTCGTGACTGATGGATATGGGAGATCTAAAGGCCATCAAGCCCCTCCTCGTTTGGCTCACTTAACAAATTCCACTGATGCCACACTTCCTAACAATATCAGATCTGACTTCTCTTGCTTCTCTGTTGCATTTTCCTCTGAAGAAATGAAGGCTCAATACCACATGATGCATCGTCTCTCTATTGAGTCCACCGCTTTATCATTGTCATCTTATGCTCACATTGGGACAACAAGTGATTATTCTGTCATATCTTGTTCTTCCACCTAGTTGATCATTGGCTCCAGTGCTATTGATCTCATGGCTGGCTCTGTCTCAAGTTTTGTATCCTATACTCCTTTGTCTGACTGAGATAAGGTGAGTATTGCAGATGATTTTCTTTCTGCTATTGCTTGAGATGATGGTTGTGGCGAGGAATATTGCTTTAGGGCCGTGGATTCTTGGAAAAGCATACTTAATGTAGACAGATGCACACGATATTAGAGTTTGCTTTATGCATTTTATTTTAATTTATTTATGTCAGACATTTTCATGTTTTATGGATTTTTTTTACAATTTGTTAAAGGGAATTCTTCAATCAATTAATTATCCCAAATAAAATCCCCTCTATATAGGGAGAGAAAAGTACAAAAAAGGAGGTACACGAAATTATAAATACCTGACGTAAAATATATTGTAACACATAAAACTCTCCCTCAAGTTGATCATGAGATGTTAATCATGTCCAACTTGTTAATAATCTTTCCAAATGCACTTCCACTCAATCCCTCCATGAGTATGTTAGCAAGTTGTCTGTTGGAGGGGATGAAGGGTGTATACATGACATCGTTCTCCATGTTCTCTTTGATCAAATATCGGTCAACTTCAATGTGCTTGGTACGATTATACTGGATGAGGTTGTGTGCAAAACAGATAACAACCATGTTAGCAAAATAAAATATGATGGGTTCGTTTTCAATGAGGCCTAGGTCACTCATCAAGGAGCGTAACCATAGAACTTCACAAACCCCATAAGCCATGACCCTAAAATTGGTTTCTGCGCTTGATTTTGCCACATGTTATTTTGTACTCTTCCATATGACAAGATTTTCGCTCACCAGAGAACAATATCCTGAAGTATATCGTCGATCTTCGATAGACCCTACCAAGTCTGCATTTGTGTAGACTTCCATTTAGGCTAATATTGGGAGCAAATACGTTCCCGCTTTCAGGTGAGGATTTTAGATACCTGAGAATTCTATGGGCAGCATCCACATGGCGAGTCTTCAGTGAGTGCATGAACTGCCTGATAATACCCACAACATAAGAGATGTCTGGGCACATATGAGACAAATAGACAACCTGCATACTAACTTCTGAAATTCAGTAATGTCTTCAATTGCCTCCCTGTCATCTCTCCCTAATTTGTGGTTTGCTTCGATTGGTGTGTCGACAATTCTACAACCACTCATCCCTGTCTTTTCAAGAAGATCCCTAGTGTATTTTCTCTAACAAATGTAGATTCCATGATTAGACCATGCAACTTCAATGCCTAAGAAGTATCTATGTTTTCCCAACTCCTTAACCTCAAACTCGCTAGCCAATTTTTGTTTCAGAATCTTAATTTTTTTCACATCATCACCTATTATAACAATATCATCATTATAGACAATAAGGACGGTAAGTTTACTTGCGCCGTGCTTAATGAACAATGTATGATCAACATTGCTCTAGTTATATCCGAAAGACACCATAGTTTTGTGGAATCTCCCAAATCAAGCTCTAGGAGACTGTTTTAGCCTCATATAGGGCCTTGTTTAAGCTGTAAACTTTTCCCTCGGTCTCTTTAGGGGCAAGGACTTATGGAAGAGCCACGTAAACTTCCTCTTCTAGGTTCCCATGGAAAACACAATTTCCATATCCAGTTGGCTAAGATCCTGTGCTTGCAGGCAACACATGATAGTAAGACTATTATAGAGTTCATCTTCGCCACTTGGGAAAATGTTTTCTGATAATTAATCCCAAGGGTTTGAGTATAAACTCTTGCCACCAACCTTGCTTTACACCTTTCAACAATTCCTTGAGAATTCTGCTTGACAAAAAACACCAATTTTCTCCCAATAATTTTCTTTCCATGAGGAAGATGCACCAAATCCCACGTGTGGTTCTTCTCAAGATCTGTCATCTCCTCAAGCATTGCCTCTTACCACTTAGGAATTCTAAGTGCATCCGGCTAATATGAGGGCATGAAAGTGGAAGCAAGAGAAGACACAAATGTCTTATGGGACACAAAGTAGGATTTTGTAAGAAACGTAATGTAATCGAGGATGCTGGGTACATGATCAAATACCTTATTTGTCAGCAATGGGCATATTAGGAGACCTTGAGTTAAGATTTGATGGTACTGTCAGGAACATAATGAGTAAGGTAACATGGGAGGAGAAATAGGCAGAATAGGTGGGAGTAGTAGATGGAGTAGATGAGTGTCCTAGGAGACTGTGCCAGGAATACAAAAGATGAGATGAACTGAAATGAAGGTCTTGCAAAGGTGGCACTGGCTAGACTCGAACACATTAATGCCCCATTTGACTATATACTACCAGAGCCAATCACCTTCCCCGTCTTCAGGTCCTGAGGAACACAAGAGGAAGGAAAAAATGTTACAGAGCTGTTCATAGAATTTCTCAAGTGGCTAATAGAAAATTTGTTACGAGTGAAGTTAAGAACATGAAGAATCGTGGATTAGGTGAGGGAGGAGATAGAGCTTTTTCCAGCAACGGAGGAAAGTGAACTATTAACAATGTTTATCTTATCTTAGCTAGACAGTGGTATATGATATGGAACCACGGGCAGAGCCAGTCATATGATCAGTCGCTCTGGAGTCAATGATCCACTGGATGGAGGAATGAGATGTGGCAGAATGACCTCTTGCCATCCCTATGTGAGCATAAGTGGACGATGATAAGGCTGTAGATTCAGTAGATAGACCATTCATTATGCGGCGTAGAGCTAACATTTCTTCAGCAAAGAATGCAGCAGGAAAGAAAAAGGAGTCATGGGGGGGGGGGTAACGTCCCGAAGGTCTCCCATTTCCACGACCACCCTTTGATGCAGTAACTCCTCTCTATGGTGGAAACCCATGGAGTCTGAAGCAAGGGTCCCTGGTGTGGAGTCCCTTGCCAGAATAGTTATAAATCCAGTGGTTTATACCAAATCCCTTCATCTCAGCGTCACATGTATGTCGGACACCTGAAATATTAGTTATAACAGCAAGGGTAGAATTTGCAGTAGCATATTTTGGAAGTAGAGGCCCTTGCAATGAAGCTCTGCTTTTTGTTTGTTAAGACAAACGATGGGGCCGTCAGGGGGCTCGTAGAAGTGGAGTTGGGACCCGCGGAGGCCGGATTAGTAGCTGCGGCCCAGGTGGGGGCAGAGGGTCCACTTGCGGAATAGGTGGCGATAGTGGCCGCAAGTTTTGGGGAAGCTGTGTTGAGGAGGATGGTGGAGCTGGGTAGATTTCCTCGTCGAGATACCTAGCCTGCTCCATTGCTCGGGAACGAGTGGACATGTTGTGTACCCGAAGGCACGCACGAAGGTGGAGGTGCAGAACCGCCAGTAAATAACCCAAGTAGTTGTCAAGGGCCAGGCCGTGAACATGCATAGCGACCCTGATAAATTCGTCGATGTAGGTGGTCACAGAGTCAGGCTAGCGGACGGAGCTGAGGCGCTCAATGACATTACCCACCTAGCGGTTGTCATAGTGTCAGAGGAGTTCCTCCTTCAACGTGGGCCAGGGAAGGTCAGGTACATGCTGACACATCCTACGCACCCAATGGAGCGCTGAGCCCCCCATATGGATAGTGGTGAGGGGGACCTTTTGGTTGGCGGGGGTTGACTGCATGTCAAAGAATTGCCTGGCGCGGGCGATCCACCCTAGAGGGTCGGTGCCATCGAACACATGAATCTCAATCCGGTGGAGATGGGCCGGGGCAATCTCCGACGCGGGGTGCAAAAACCCCAAGTGGTCGAGGACATTTTAAATTGATGGCGGTGGAGGGGCCAAAGGGGTGATTAACTACCATGGTCGTACGTCCTCGAAGGAGGAGAGTGAGATCCGCCAGCTGGGTTTTGATGTGATCCATGTGCTGAGAGTCCGAGATGGCAGTGGTGGAGGTGTTCTAGTCGACGTGGAGGGCCATTGACCGAGTCGTGGGCATGGAACAACGGCTAGGTATAGAGGCGAGGAGCATCGGAAGGTTGCAATAGCTGTAGGAGGGCGGCCCGACACGGCGGAAAATGGCATTGAGGAGAAACGACCACTGGAAGGCCGTAGAACGCAGTGAAGGCGCAGAGGAAACGCAGACGCAGTCGCTGGAGGAGGCGAAAGCAGCGAGGCGGTCGGCGCTGTCAGCAGCGTGGAAGTCGCTTGACAACGGATTGTGGAGGCAAATGTTCTTCAAGCATCGAGAGGTTGCGTCCTCCTTGACACTCCACTCTCCAAGAGAGCCAAAACCTAAGACTCAAAAATGGTCCTCATCTAAAGATACTACCACTCATATATATTGGCAAGTGGGGAAGTACAAAGTGCAATAATCCCCGTGCGCTACATAGACTAATATCGGCGTGTGGTGCTCCGTATCGTATAAAAGTCTAAAATTTTATTTGGTTTTAACTCTTTTTTGTCATTCTGACTGTGTTGTCATCAAAGCTTAGAAATTTATGTTTAAGTTCCAGGCAATTTACATAGTTCATTTTCAGAGTCTTCAAGATGTCACTATGACTTTGAGCTTACAGAAGATAATGAATAGATTACTGATTTATTTTCTATCTTTTCCAGGATAAATGAATACATATCTACATCAATTAGGGCATCTCAGGAACGAGCAAAACGACCCAACTATAGGCCATTATTGGAGCATGATGGATTGCTTTGGCAGCGTCAAAACATGCAGGTTACTGTGCTATTATGATTTCATTTTGTACAAACTTCCTCTTGGATTGTTTCTGTCTCCTGAGTTATTGGTCACCTTTGTAACACTTGCTGTATCATATAACAACCTTTATCCTTTTCCTACCGCAGTAGGCGGTTATGAGATTTTGTGATTATTCTGTACATGTCATTAGATTTAGGTTGAAAAATGGTGCAATAAATTATTTCATTAATTTGAGCTCCTTTATGCTTATTCTATTCTGTTGCAGACATACAGATAGTGGTAGCTACAACTGGAACATTGCAGTTTTCCAAATTAGTTGGTTGTTTATGTAATTTTATATGATCCATGAATTTATAACAAGTCTGAATATGTTAGAAAAGAACATGTAAAGACCCATTTAATGGCCCATCTTAGGCCTTCTTCCTCTACTTGTAATAGTCCCACATCTTGAAATTGAGACTCTTCTCTCTCCTCTCCCTATATATATGTATTCATACGTGTATTTACATATAAAAGAAGTATATGCAAAGGTTTACAATTTTCCCAAAATCCTTGTGCTCTTTTCTCTACATGGTTTTAGAGCTAGCGATCTCTCTGGGCCGTCTCTAATTTTCTAGCCGCAGCCCTCTATGCGGTTTGCTAACCACACCTCCTCGGCAGATATGAATCTTCTACCCGTAACTCTCTGTGCGGCTTCCTATCCGCATCCCTCTGCGAATGGACTTCTTCTGTCCGCACGGGTCACCTTGTGTTGTAACTTCCTCTTCCAGACTCGTCTCTCCTCGTTTTTATAGACTTCGCTGCTGGGACCCACCGTGCGGCTTGCTCTGTGTCCGCCGCGGTCTGCTTGGTTCGTCTCATCCTGCCCGTTGCTTTCTTGACGCGACGGTTCGCCTCTGTTAGCCGCAACGGTCTAGCCCCACGGCGTCTCTTTAGCCGCAACGGTCTGCTCTTCCGTGCTCGCAGCGGCCTGCCGCAATTTTGCTAGCCGGTCTCTGCTTCTTTACCGACTCATTTTTTCTTGAGCGTCCCCGCCGCAGTCTTTATCTCAACTCGCAGCTCCTCAGCCCGCCACGGTCTTTTTCCCAGCTCGCTGCTCTTCAGCCCGCCGTGGCCTGTTTCTCAGCTCGCTGCTCCTCATCACGCCGTGGTGTTTTCTTTCAGCTCGCAGCGCTTTAGCCCGCCGTGGCCTTCTCTCATAGTCGTTGTCGGGTTCTTCTCTACTTGCAGCGGGTTGTTCTCTAGCCGCATTTTCTGCTCACTCTCTCTCTTCACGACTTTTCTCATTGCGGCCTTCTCTAGCCACTATCAGTCTTAATTTATTGACCGCTGATCTCTCCTTCTCTAAGCGGCTGCCGGCCTTGCTTTGTTGTTCGTCGGTTTCTCCTTTATGCCGCTGCCAGACTTACCTTGCTGTCCGCCGGCCTCTTCTGCTCTTGGCCGCCGCTAGTTTGTTCTTGCTATTGCGGGCTGTTTCTCATTGCTACTCCTGCTGCTTTGTCCGCGGTCTTTCTCCTATAGCCGCTTTTTCTAACCGCCAGACAGTGTTGTCATGGATTACTCTATTGATTCTTCCCCTTCAGCCCGCTTGGTCCCTGCTCTTGAACTGCATGACGAGTTAAGGATCACCACCATCTCCCTTACTGGGAAGAAGAATTTTGTCTAATGGGTGCATTTTGTCCGCCGAGTACTTCAGTCCAAGGGACTTCTGCATCATCTCACTATGGATACTCCTGCACCTACTGATGATTGACTGCGTGATGATGGTCGTGTTCAGACTTTGCTTCTCAACTCCCTTGATGGCGAACCGTACCGCATGACCATGTATCATGAGACGGCCAAGACGACACGAGAAGAGTTCCTTTCTCTATACTCTGGCAATGATAGTCTCCAACATTTGTGCGACATCATCACCGGGCTTCAGTCCCTTGACTCAGGCACTGTTGCTGACTTAACATCTTTTGTTGCTCGGTCCAAGTCGCTGGTTGAGGCCTGGATTCAGCATCAGCCCCCGACTACGGATCTTGCTGCCCAACATGCTCAAAAGGAGGCTGTTGGTATTGCCATGATGATGACACGTGTTACATCTCATCTTCATAGTGTCCGAGCTCAGATCCTCTCCTTTGCTACTATTCCATCATTCTTTGATGTGTGCTCCATGTTGTTAAAGGTTTCACCACTTCCTGATGCTATCCGTCCTCCGACACCAACTCTTCTCCAGTAATCTTCTGCGCCATTACTCCCTCAACTCGTGGCGGTCGTACTGGCTCTCGGGGGAGGGGCCGAAATGACCATCCAAGGCCTAAGTGCTCGTTCTATGGAAAGGATGGACACCTTGAGGCAACCTGATATCAAAAGCATGGTTTGCCTCCTAGTCAAAATGCCCTTGTTGCCGCCCTCAGCCCTTCTACCACTCAGGCTAATCTTGATGAAATCCGTCTCCAGCTCCAACAACTTCAATGTTTGCTCCACAACTCACCTACCTCCGTTGCCTCCATCTCTCATGAAGGTATCACTTGTCTTTCCACTAGTCCGTGTTGGATAGTGGACTCAGGTGCTACTCATCATAGCACCTCATTGATGCCGCCTCAATACTTGGATTCTCCGCATCCCAAGTTTATTACTGTAGCCAATGACAACACCGCTCCTGTCTTCGGCTCTGCTGAAATACCTATAAATCCGTCTATTTCTCTTCGCTCGGCTCTCCATGTCCCGGGCTCTCCGTTTAATTTACTTTTTGTTAGTTGTCTCACTAATGATTTGGATTGCTCTGTCACATTCACCTTTTATTCATTTCTGATGCAGAACCGACAGACGCAGAGTATCATTGGTAAAAGACGACTGCACAACGGACTCTACCTTCCCGATGTCTTCCCCACCGTTTTCTCTTCTGTCTCCTCTGTTGTCTGACATCGACGTCTAGGGCATGCTCCTCTTCCTGTTCTCAAGAACGCTCTTCCAGATGTTTATCTTCCTATTTTTACTTGTGATTCATGTATTTTGGGGAAACAACATCTTTCCTCTTATCCTCCGCATTGTACCCGGAGCTCTGTTCCTTTTATGTTAGTATATTCTGATATTTGGGGCTCGTATAAAGTAACGAGTATTTTTGGTTATAGTTATTTTCTCACTTTTATTGATGATTATTCTCGCATGACATGGTTGTATTTACTTTGTGATCGCTCCGAGCTCCCTCGCGTATTTCAGACTTTTGTTCTTGAAACTCGTACTCAATTCTCCGACCAAATCAAAACACTCTGGACAGAGCGAATACACTAGTCATGAGTTTGATAACCTTTGTTCTAAGTTCAGAATTATTCATTAAACGTCATATGCTTATACTCACCAACAAAATGGTGTGGTTGAGCGTAAAAATAGACATCTTCTTGATGTTGCTCGCTCACTCATGATTCAAGTGTATGTTCCCAAGACGTATTGACACTTTGCGGTTTCAATGACGTGCTATCTCATTAACCGCTTGTCATCCCCCCTCCTCGACAACGCCACCCCGTTCAGCCTTCTCTTTCCCTCCACACCTCTATATTTGGCTGTACCTGCTATGTTCACTTACTTGGTTCTTCCACCGACAAGCTCTATCTGTCATCCCAGTTACGTCTCCTCCACCACCACCAGCTTCGTCTCCTCTACCATCTCCTCTCGTTCCATTCCCAGCTCCAGGTCTCCACCAACCCCCCCCCCCCCTCTTCTTCGTGTCTATACTCGACGACCTCCCCGCTCCGTCGCCCCGCTGCATTCGGCTTCAACCTTCGGCACTCTGCGACCTGTCGATCCGACTTCTACCTCCACAACCCATCCTCTTGCAAATTATGTATCCTTACATCGCTTGAACTCAGTGCTTCAAACCTTTGCTATCTCATTATCCTCTATTTCTGTACCTAACTCTGTGCAGGAGACTCTTCAACATCCGGGCTGACGGACGACCTTGGACGAAGAAATGACGGCCCTCTGGGCTAATCAGACTTGAGATCCGGTTCCTCTTCCTCCAGGACAGACTATTGTTGACTGTAAATGAGTTTTTGTCATCAAGCATGCACCTGATGGGACGATTGATCGACTTAAGACCCGTCTGGTGGCGCGTGGCTTTACTCAACAACAAAGTCTTAGATTATGTGGAAACATTCTCTTTAGTGGCCTGTGGAAACCACCCGTCATCACACATCTTCCCAAAACCCCGAGGTAATGGTAAGGGGGGACGGGGGTACATAAACACCAAGGACCACCCGCTGCAGGCGATGTGAGACTAATCCATCCACGGGATGGCGGGGATATTCCGCCACACGGGGGCCCACCGGGGTCAACACCCAAACCTGGAACGCGATGAGGAAGCCTAAATATGCGGTCCCACACACACCCAATCCCGCTGGACCTTTGTTCTCAACACACCCCCGCAACGGGATGACTCTGATACCAAGTTAGAACCCGCCAACCCATTAGTTCATCTCAAAACCCAGGTGTTGAGATGAAGGGTGGCGGGGTACATGAACACAAAAGGGAGAAGTCTGCAGGCGGTGTGGGATTAACCCCAACCACAGGACCGCGGGGATATTCCGCCACAAGGGGGCCCACCGGGGTCAACACCCAGACCTGGAACGCGATGGGGAAGCCAAATACGCGGTCCCACACACACGTGTCCTGCTGGCTAATATAATCTCAACACACCCCCGCAGCAGGACAACCTCCTCTGATACCAAGTTAGAACCCGCCAACCCATTAGTTCATCTCAAAACCCAGGTGTTGAGATGAAAGGTGGCGGGGTACATGAACACAAAGGGGAGAAGTCTGCAGGCGGTGTGAGATTAACTCCAACCACAGGACCGCGGGGATATTCCGCCACAAGGGGTCCCACCGGGGTCAACACCCAGACCTGGAACGCGATGGGGAAGCCAAATACGCGGTCCCACACACACGTGTCCTGCTGGCTAATATAATCTCAACACACCCCCGCAGCAGGACAACCTCCTCTGATATCAAGTTAAAACCCGCCAACCCATTAGTTCATCTCAAAACCCAGGTGTTGAGATGAAGGGTGGCGGGGTACATGAACACAAAGGGGAGAAGTCTGCAGGCGGTGTGGGATTAACCCCAACCACAAGACCGCGGGGATATTCCGCCACAAGGGGGCCCACCGGGGTCAACACCCAGACCTGGAACGCGATGGGGAAGCCAAATATGTGGTCCCACACACACCCAATCCCGCTGGACCTTTGTTCTCAACACACCCCCGCAGCGGGATGACTCTGATACCAAGTTAGAACCCGCCGACCCATTAGTTCATCTCAAAACCCAGGTGTTGAGATGAAGGGTGGCGGGGTACATGAACACAAAGGGGAGAAGTCTGCAGACGGTGTGGGATTAACCCCAACCACAGGACCGCGGGGATATTCCGCCACAAGGGGGCCCACCGGGGTCAACACCCAGACCTGGAACGCGATGGAGAAGCCAAATACGCGGTCCCACACACACGTGTCCTGCTGGCTAATATAATCTCAACACACATGTGGAAACCACCCGTCACCACACATCTTCCCAAAACCCCGAGGTAATGGTAAGGGGGGACGGGGGTACATAAACACCAAGGACCACCCGCTGCAGGCGATGTGAGACTAATCCATCCACGGGATGACGGGGATATTCCGCCACACGGGGGCCCACCGGGGTCAACACCCAGACTTGGAACGCGATGGGGAAGCCCAAATATGCGGTCCCACACACACCCAATCCCGCTGGACCTTTGTTCTCAACATGACCAAGCTCAACACAGTTCGTGTCCTCTCCGTAGCTATTCACCGTCAATGACATTACATCAACTTGATATAAAAAATGTTTTTCTCAATGACAATCTCCAAGAAACTGTCTCCATGCGACAACCTCCCAGGTTTGAGACCACGGGGGAGTCACAAGTTTGTCTTCTTAAGAAGTCAATTTATGGTCTCAAACAATCTCCTCGGGCTTGGTTCAATAAGTTTTGCAGGGCCGTTCGGGAGGTTTGCTTTACTCGGAGCTCGACGGATTTTTCTCTGTTCACTCGACATAGCAGAACAAGAACAGTTCTTCTTTTGTTGTATGTCGTTGACATCCTAATCATATGAGATGATTCAAAAGGAATCCATGTGGTCAAACAACACCTTAGCTCTGTTTTTCAAATGAATGATCTAGGGAACCTTCGATACTTTTTTGGCCTTGAGATCGCAAGACGTTCTGGTGGCCTTATTTTATCTCAACGGAAGGTCTCGACCTTCTTCGGGATGCTGGATATTCTGGATGTCAACCAGTTAACACCCCTATGGATGTCAATCACAAGCTGTGTGCTCATGCCTTTAATGCTGATCTTCTTCTTGCAAACCCAAAATACTGATGCATCATTCGTCGCATCATAATTCTTACTCATATTTTATTTTTATTGCATTTTATTTCATGTACCCATTTACATTTCACGCACTTATTTTGGCTCGTCGGTTTGACCGTCCGATGAGATCTTAAATAAAAAGGTTCGGTAATTTTGGTAGTTAGGACGTAATGGGCAATCTTAAAACTATTTAAAACGCATAAATTTAAATCTAAAATTCAAAAGGCAAAATATTATTGAGCTAAGAATAGGAAAAAAAATCAAGTTCAAAATAATGCAAAATTTGCAATCTCTGAAAACAGTTTTATGGGATATTATTATTTCAAAATTATCAAGAAGAAAATTCTTTAAGAAGCCAATTTTGGTTGTCCAAATGACATTTGGAGACTTTTAAGTTTGGGAAATATTATTTGGCTGGCTCTGTTGTTTGGAAAGTTAAACAAATTCAAAGGAAATCTTTATTTAAGAGCAATCGCTGAACAGAGGAGGAACCCAGACAGAAAGTAGAGAGAGGCGATTCCTTGTCGTTTCTCTCTGCATTGCCGGCGATACCTCCTCCCGTACAGGCGTGCCCTCCTTTTGACGATCACGTCTCCTCTACGTCAGGCCGATCTGCTTCCAACCTGCCGACTATAATAGCCAGTGAACTTCTGCCTCAGCCCTAGTCGTCCGCCGGCAAGTCCGCTTCTCTTGGCCGCCGGCCTAGCGCCCCCACGACCCCAACGACGACGACACGTGTCCTCTCTCGTGCGGCTCCTGTCACTGCCGCCAGAGGACGCGCCACGCCAACAATTCTCCGCCCGTCCAAGCGGTCCGACCGCCCCTAACCAGCGTTGGTTTGCTTCCCATCGTCTCTCTGGCGGCCGTCCAGTTGTTCCCATAGCCGGTTGCTGTCAACTCCAAATCAAATTTCTAGCAACCCGGCCGACAACCCTGCTCCGCACCTCTGTTTTAATTTGGGCTGAATTGATCTCCTGTGGTAACTTTGGCGTTTTTTACGGCTCGATTATTTAGCTCTAAATTTATGCACTCATTTAAATAATTTAAGATTGCCTCGAACGTTCGCGTTATTTAATTGTGTTGTTTATTCCATAAATTTTATATGTGGTATTGCTTGTGGAATTCCAAATCTCGCGACAATTCAATTCATTAAACAGTCGAAGAGTTCTCTCAACTAATAATTAACAGTTTTCGCGAAATTCGGATGTTGGGAGTGACTTCGCGCTCAAAGCTTTGATTTTGGCACTCCCGAACTTTAAAAATTAAAATAAACTAAAATTTTCAATTAACGGTTTTCGCGAAATTCGGATGTTGGTAGTGATTTCGCGCGCAAAGCTTTGATTTTGGCACTCCCGAACTTTAAAAATTAAAATAAACTAAAATTTTCAAATTCATAATCTTATTTTATAACAAAAAAATATTTTTTTGCTTTAAAATTATTTAATTTATAAAGTCTTAATTTGAGTCTACTTCAGTTTTGTATCAGAGGAAAATTGGTTCGCTTCTATCGCGAATCAAACGATTCGTTTCTTTATTTAATTCATTCTAATATTTTGCTCTTGAGTTTATCAAAAAATAATAATATTACTTTGAACAAAAAAATGCTACGATGATTTTCGAGTTTCAAAATAAAATTGTTTACCTCTCATTAAAATTGTCAATTATCCTTAAAAAGAATGATTTAAATTAATTATCTGTTTAAGTTATTAAATTAAAATAAAAATAAAGTTGTTTTATCTCTAAAAAATCAAATTATTTTCCAATCTTTAGTAAAATGGAAAGTTTTGAAGAGCGCATGAAAACTTTAATGAAAAATATTGAGAACGTCACTGCAGAATTCTCGCAGGGTCTGAATGGGTTGTGCGCCGATGTACACAACCTTGAAACAAAAATGCACGAACAATATGTTTTTTCTAATCCCTTCCCTAGTACGTACCAACCAGTGGAACCCGCATTTCAAAAAATTGATAGTCCCATATCTAGACTCGTCATTTCCCCCACGAGCACCTTGGCTCCATTAGGCTCCACTATAGCCTCCCCTTCAGTCGAGGAGTTCCTTCATGAGCCCCAGCTCGAAGAAGAGGAATTTCATCCTACTCATCCCCCCCATCCCGACTGAAGCGGTATCTCCACTTGTCTACACTGAATCACAATCTTTAGTTGCTGAGTTTATTCCTAAGGCCCCGCTCCAAAAAGAATTTATTAGTTGTGTGTCACTCACCCTGGATGACACAACTGCAATTTCATTTCTCTCGGAGAAAGAGTTGACTAGTAATGAGACCCTAACCTTAGGTGACATAGATTCGAGCTACATATGCCCTGATTCTCCTAGTCCACTACAATCACCAACACTGGAGGACGTAATCACTATGTCTAATGAACACCTGGGCTTAAAATTAGAATCATCGCCATATATTGATTTCGTATTTGGAAAACATCATTTCATAACATCGCATTATCCTATAAATGAGTCTGAGAAAAATTATTTTCAAATTGCAAATATATTTAAGAAAACCCGACTTATAAGGATAGTGAGAAATCTAAAAAAATTCACCCCTAATAAGGATACACGTTTTAAAGGATTTCTTTGGAAATTTTTAAAAGATAAAATTGGAATAAACTTTAAAATTTGTAATAGTAAGTTACACGTGTGCGGATTTGTGGAATTGCCGCAATGTATTAAACATTTTATAATAAAATTTTTGAATATATTATGGGGTCGAGAGGACACTACATTCGAGTTTAGTAGCGCTTATCACTCTCTAATCGACGAACTGACTGAAATCATTAATAAGAGTTTAGTAGCGCTTATCACTCTCTTATTATGGGGTCAAGGGCTTGTATACAGAACTTCCTCCTCTACTCCAACATTGCTTTCATATTCAGATGCTGATTATGCTGGTTCCCTGGATGATCGACGTCCCACCAACTGTTTTTGTACTTACTTCTGAGGTCATCTTGTTACCTGGCGCAGTAAGAAACATGCTGTCGTTTCTCGATCTTCGACCGAGGCTGAGTACCATTCAATGACGTTTGTTGTATCTAAGTTCACATGGCTTGAGAGTCTCCTGAGTGATATGAGAGTAAAACTTTCCTCACCAGCCACCTTACGCTGTAACAATCAAGTTGCTTTTCACATGGCCAAGAATACTGTCTTCCATGAAATAATGAAACACATTGAAGTTAACTGCCACTTCATTCGGGGAAAAGTTCAAATGAAGAAGCTGGAACTAAAACATGTTCCGGCTACTGACCAAGTTGCCGATCTTATCACTAAGGCTTTGCCAAGTACTCTATTTTATCAGTTCTTGTCCAAGCTGTGTGCCCACGACTTGTACGCTCCAGCTTGCGGGGGAGTGTTAGAAAAGAACATGTAAAGACCCATTTAATGACCCATCTTAGGTCTTCTTCCTCTACTTGTAATAGTCCCACATCTTGAAATTGAGACTTTTCCCTCTCTTCTCTCCCTATATATATGTATTCATACTTGTATTTACAATTTTACATACACAAGAAGTATATGCAAAGATTTACAATTTTCCCAAAATCTTTGTGCTCTTTTCTCTACAGAATATCTTATGACTTCATTTGATCATCCATCTGTATCTACTCAACCTATAGCAACATGGTCTTGCCATTTTCAAACAGCAAATCAATAAGTTTGATTGGCCCCGGACGATCTGCGGTTCCGAGGATTCAAGTACGCCAGAAGACATAAAGGAGCGCCGGACCAAGACCGGGCTGAACCATCCGGTTCAGCCCGCAATTAATCAGTAAGAAGAGGGAGGGCTGAACCACACCGGTTCAGCCCTCAATTGGGGCCGGCCGGCCCTGGGAAAAGGGGGCTCCATAAATACCCCCTTTCCCCCTCTTGGAGCATGATTAATCTGTTTTTCAGGTATCTTCTTCTTCATGCACTAAACCCTAGCCGTCTTTTTGTTTCTCTTGCTTAGATCTCTAGCAGTAGCATAACATTTGGTATCAGAGCATCCTTCCTGCGACCATGGTGACGCGTACGGAGGCAGAGACGGCGCGTTTGGCCGCCATCGAGGAGAACTACGCTGCGTTGACGGATTCCGTGGCGGCAATCGAAACAAACATGAAGGACTCGCAATAACACTTGGAGGAACGCCTCGATGAGAAGATGGAGGAGTTGAAATCCCTCCTCTTGCAAAAATCTGAAGGGAAAAAGCCGTAAACGGCGCCGGATCGGACACAGAGGCGACCAATCTCCCTAACGGAGGAAGCACGGGGTGCGGGAGTCACGGAGTCGGGACGACGAGCGCGTCGGGACCTGGATTCGGCGTGGGAAATCGCGCCCGATATCGCGCGCGGGCCTCCGCTTCCTTCCCGCTCCAGCGGATTGACGGGCGGATATCCCGATCCGGGCGGATGGGGCAGCGGGGGGCTCGGCGGAGGTGCGGCTTCCTCCTGGATGCCGGAACAGTCCCGGACTGGGCCCAGTCGGGCGACGGAGGCTGCGGGAGGGCCCTGGGGGCCGGGCGGAGGTGCGGCTGCTACGTGGGGGTTCGAACAGCCCCTGCCGGCTCACGGTGGACTGCTGCGACAAGGAGGAGGTCCCGGACAACATCCAGGACAAGCATGGAGGCCACAAACATCAAGGATTTGGGGTGTTTCGCCCCACCGGAGCAAATGCGGTTCCTCTCGGGGGCACAACGGGGAATTTCCCGCCCCCACCAGCAACTGTTCCTAACGGGGGATACGGTCCGACCACTATGGGACCGGGAAGGAATCCGGGGTGGAATCAGGGAGGAATCCAAGGAGATTTTGGGCAACCCGGAGGGATGGGGCCAGACGGTGGCGGTTTGGGAGGAGCTTATCAGAGACCATACATGCAACCCAAGCTGACACAGATGAATTTTCCTAAGTTCCGGGGAGGGGACGCCCTGGAATGGATACAAAAGGCAGAGCTGTTTTCAAATACCAGGAGATTCCCGAGGCTCAGTGGGTACAACTGGTAGCCTTCCATCTGGAGGAGGACGCATATCAGTGGACGCAATGGTTTTTGCGGGGACGCACTTTTGCCCCGTGACCGGAGTTCATCGAGGCCTTCTCGGCTCGTTTTGGGCCTCTGGAGTACGAGGATGTGGAAGCCATCCTTCAAAAACTGCGGCAGAGGGGGACTGTCACGGAGTATCGGACGGAGTTCGAGAGATTAGCAAACCGTGTCGCATGGGGGGAGCAGACCTTGTTGAGTTGCTTCATCTCAGGGTTGAAGGACCACTTACGGGACGAGGTCCACGCATACTTACCACGCAGTCTGAGTCATGCCATTAGCATCGCCCGGATACAGGAGGAGCGCTACAACAGGCAGCGGAGCCGGATGACGACCAAGCCACCCGCGGCTTCCGTGGCGGTACGACGCGAGCAGCCACCGGCCATACGGCCGACAGTGACCAGGTTGACATGGCCAGAGATGCAGGCCAGGAGGGAGAAAGGGTTGTGCTTTAATTGCGATGAGAAGTACACCAAGGGACACGCCAAGTTTGGCCCCGGTGACGCTTCGTTTCACAGGCATGGTGGGCAGGGAGCGTGTGGACCATCCTGGTGGATAGTGGGAGCACCCACAATTTCATCAACCCGGCAGTTGCTTCAAAGGTGGGGCAGACGATCGACAGGGGGGCGGCCTTCCAGGTTATGGTGGCAGATGGGAGCAAGCTGAGATGCGAGGGGGTGATGAAGGGGGTGGAGATCCGCGTGCAGAGCTATTTGTGCCACACGGATATGTACTTACTTCCGATTCGGGGTTCGGACATGGTGTTGGGAGTCCAATGGTTACGGCAATTACAGAGGGTGACTATCGACTGGGTCCGTCTGACGATGGAATTCACCCAGCAGGGGAAGGATTTTTGCCTACAGGGCATTCGGTCTTCACCACTGAAGGAGATTTCTGTGCGGAGCTTGCAGCGGTTAGAGGAGCAGGGATCCCCGCTAGCCATGGTAGTGGGGGTAGAGGCAGTGGCCCACGACCCGCCAGACATTCCAGAGGAGATACAGGCACTTTTGTCCCAGTTCAGAGATGTGTTCCAGGAGCCCCGGGGCCTCCCTCCGCCCAGGTTCAGGGATCACGGCATACAGATGAAGGAGGGGCTGCGCCCCCGAACGTCAGACCCTATCGATACCCGTACATTCAGAAGGCCGAGATCGAGAAGAGTGTGAAAGAGATGCTGGCGACCGGCATCATACGACCGAGCACCAGCGCCTTTTCCTCACCCATCATCCTGGTGAAAAAGAAAGACGGGTCTTGGCGTTTCTGCGTGGATTACCGCAACCTGAATGAGTCCACGATCAAGGACAAGTTTCCGATACCGATGATAGAAGAGCTCTTGGACGAGCTGCATGGGGCGAGTTTGTTTACCAAGCTGGACCTCCGTTCCGGCTACCACCAGATTCGGATGAAGACGGAAGACATCCACAAGACCGCGTTTCGCACACACGACGGGCATTACGAGTTCTTGGTGATGCCCTTGGGCTTTCCAATGCCCCATCGACCTTCCAGGCAGTGATGAATGAGACCTTCGGCCACTCCTACGGCGATCGGTACTCATATTCTTCGACGATATCTTGATATACAGTCGGTCATGGGAGGAGCATGTTGAGCACGTGGCACAGGTTCTTACAATTCTGCGGCAGCATCAGTTCTACGCCAAGCTGTCGAAATGCTCGTTTGGGCAGTCAGAGGTGGAATATTTGGGGCACCTGGTTTCGGCACAAGGGGTCAGGGCAGACCCAAAGAAGATTGAGAGCATGGTGGAGTGGCCGCGGCCGGCGACCGTACGCGCACTTCGGGGCTTCCTGGGTCTCACGGGGTATTATAGGAGGTTCGTGAAGGATTATGGGAAGTTGGCACGCCCACTCACACAGCTCCTCCACAAGGAGTCCTTTACGTGGCATGACGAGGCGGAACGGGCCTTTTCCGCTCTCAAGGAGGCTATGACGACCACCCCGGTGCTCGCACTACCGGATTTCACCAAGGAGTTTGTAGTGGAGACGGACGCTTCAGGAGTAGAAATTGGGGCGGTGTTGATGCAGGAGGGGCGGCCGTTGGCCTACTTCAGCAAGGCTTTGGCACCCCGCACCTTGGGCCTCTCAACGTACGAGAAGGAGATGCTAGCAATTCTTCACGCAGTGACGTTGTGACGTCCATACCTACTAGGCCATCATTTTAAAGTTCGCACCGATCACCAGAGCCTGAAACATTTCTTGGATCAGCGGTTAGCATCTCCTCTCCAGCAGAAGTGGTTGACCAAGCTGCTCGGGTATGACTATGAGATCGTGTACAAGCAGGGCAAGGAGAATTTGGCGGTCGATGCCTTATCCCGCCTACCGGAACGCACCCTCTTTCGCCTGTCGGTACCTTTGATTGAGTCCTTGGATGACATTCAGCGCGAGATAGCCGCGGATCCCGAGCTCCAGCCTATTGTAGAGGCCTTGTCTCAGGGCCAACCCACCACTCCAGGGTACCAGCTGATTGGAGGACATTTGTACTATCACGGGAGGGTGGTCATTCCCGCTTCGTCCGCTTGGAAGGAGGTCATGTTACAGGAGTTCCACTCATCCCCGACCGGAGGTCATGCCGGGGTGCTTCGCACGTTACAGCGGTTGCGGGCCAATGTCTTTTGGAGGGGGTTGCGCAGGGACGCGCAGCATTTTGTGCAGCAGTGCGACATGTGCCAGCGGCAGAAGTACGAGACGTCATCACTGGCAGGGTTGCTCACGCCCTTGGACATTCCTCAGCAGATATGGGAGACGGTCTCGATGGATTTTATTGAAGGCCTGCCCCGGTCTCAGGGCAAGTCCACGATCTTGGTCATAGTGGACAAGCTGTCCAAATACGGCCATTTTCTCGCTCTCAGCCACCCTTACACCGCGGAAAGCCGTTGCGGATCTCTTTGCCGAGAGGTAGTGCGCCTCCACGGTCTCCCAAGCTCCATCATATCGGATCGCGATCCGACCTTCCTCAGCAAATTCTGGCAAGAGCTTTTCCGGTTGCAGGGCACTAGGTTGCGCATGAGCACCGCGCACCACCCGCAGACAGATGGTCAGACAGAGGTGCTGAACCGGGGCGTCGAGACGTATCTTCGCCGCTTCGTCATGGATGAGCCCCGGACGTGGACTCGATGGTTACACTGGGCGGAGTACTGCTACAACACTTTGTATCACACGGCTGGGCGGATTACTCCGTTCGAGGTTGTCTACGGGCGCGCACCACCCACCCTGCGGTCGTATGAGCCGGGCAGCACCGCTCTGCCGGCCGTGGATCGTGCGTTACGTGACAGGGATCAGACCTTGGCTCTCTTGCGGGACAATCTCGGGTTGCTCAGGACCGGATGAAGTTGCAGGCCGATAAGCACCGCACGGAGCGGACCTTCCAGGTTGGCGACGAGGTCTTCCTCCGTCTCCAGCCGTACAGACAACTTTCAGTTGCTCGCCGCTCCAATCAGAAGCTCTCCCCACGGTTCTATGGGCCATTTCGCATCACTCGCGGGGTGGGGCCGGTCGCATACACGCTTGCCCTTCCTGAGGGTTCTCGCATCCACCCCACCTTCCATGTCTCACTGCTGAAGAAGAAGCTGGGAGCAGCCGCCACAGTGCTTCCTTCTCTACCCGAGGCCACTACGACGGGGGAGCTGCGCCCCAGTCCCGAAGCTGTCTTGCTGTCCCGATGGAAGGAAACATGGCACGGAGTACCGTTCCGAGCTTCTGGTCAAGTGGCAGGATCTCTCCGAGGCTCACAAACACGTGGGTGGATTTCTTAGAGTTCCGGGAGTTATTTCCCGACTTCCAGCTTGGGGACAAGCTGCCTCTTGATGGGGAGGGGAATGTTATGGCCCCGGACGATCTGCGGTTCCGAGGATTCAAGTACGCCAAGACATAAAAGAGCGCCGGACCAAGACCGGGCTGAACCATCGGTTCAGCCCGCAATTAATCAGTAAGAAGAGGGAGGGCTGAACCACACCAGTTCAACCCTCAATTGGGGCCGGCCGGCCCTGGGAAAAGGGGGCTCCATAAATACCCCCTTTTCCCCCTCTTGGAGCATGATTAATCTCTTTTTCAGGTATCTTCTTCTTCATGCACTAAACCCTAGCCGTCTTTTTGTTTCTCTTGCTTAGATCTCTAGCAGTAGCATAACAAAATCAATAAGTTTGATTGGCAAGTAGGATTTGGCCCAAGATTCTTGTCCTCTGCATCTCTTACTAAAAAGCATCCAAATTTGTTACGAAAAATTCGTTACAAGACAATGATAATCATGTCTGCCAGCCAAATTTCTATTGCAGACCTCTCATTATGCGCCACAGTCAAGGCGTGTTTTCATTAATCTATGGAATTGAATTTTTAAATTTCATCATCCTCAAATTTAAAACAACTTGCAGTTTTCATTCAATTAAATTGGCACTTCTAATTTTTTCCATATAGCTTGATTCAAACCCCACACTCCAAATCAACTTTCATTAATTACAATAAATTACGGTATATAAAATTGCTCGAGTTAGAGAGAGGAAGACGAGATTTAAGCCAAGTTTAATGTATAAAGGATGAAACTGATACTGTCTCGAGCCAGCAAGACGCAAATACTGCTCATACTCCAGCGCAAGCTGAAACACCTGTGCAACAATCTCGACTCTATGGGGAATCAGTTCCCTTTGGATACTAGCTATGAGTCCAGCCTGAAAGTGGAATGCAGTAGAAATGAGCTCCTCCAATATATCTCTCCGAACTATTAACTCGTCAAAGTGCAACATGCACTCGACAATGGAAGGGTCCTCTACCAGGTGCATAAAGTTGGTCTAATAACTAATCTCGGTATGAGGTGGTAGGATATTTATCCTTCAAACTGTTACTTCATATCAACCCATCAGGTTATGGGGCAGTATCCGTCTCGCTCAAGAGACCTCTCCAGACTCGTCCAGTAAATTTGACCTTCCCTAATAGTTTCATCTTGGCAAACTGCAACCTCCTCTCGTCACTCATTACGTACAATAAAAAATAATGATCCATGCCCATGTGTCATCACTAAATGCCTTTGGGTTCAGCTGACCGTCGAAGGATGGTGCGTCAATACGGATGCGTCAGGTAATATCATCCTCGGCCGAGGTCGATCCGTGGCATGGCTCAAGGTAGTCATCACACTGATCATCATAACCATAATTGTGTCGTGCTGGTTGGTCGCGCACTTTACGAATAGGTGGCGGTGGGGGCGAGGCTCAAAGGAAGGACAATGATTTCGCATTAAACTAGTTTGGTTTTTTATCCTTCAACTGTTGCTTCTTTTCAACCAATCAGGTGATGGGGCAGTATCCGTCTACGCTCAAGAGACCTCTCCAGACTCGTCCAGTAAATCTTGACCTCCCTAATAGTTTCATCTTGACAAACCGTACCCGCCTCTCGTCACTCATTACGTACAATAAAAATAATGATCCATGCCCATGTGCCATCACTAAATGCCTTTGGGTCCAGGTGACCGCCGAAGGAAGGTGGTCAATACGGATGCGTCAGGTAATATCATCCTCGGCCGAGGTCGCTCCGTGGCGTGGCTCAAGGTAGTCATCACACTGATCGTCATAAACCATAATTGTGTGGTGCTGGTTGGGCACGAACTTTATGATTAGGTGGCGGTGGGGGCGAGGTTCATTGGAAGGACAATGATTTCGCATTAAACCCTGCCAAAACTCATAAGCATGATGGGGATTCCCTCTCATGGGAAGAGGAGAATCTCGATGAGGTACATCCCTAACACGTCGTTCAAGAGGTGGTCGAGCATCCAGGGGATCGTTCAGAGCCTCATCATAACGTGGAGGTGGAGCTTGACCTCTAGGGGTTTCTAAATGGTCAACCCTAGTTTAACCCTAGCAATGTCGTCCCTAATAACGTCAAACTGTGTTCCAATTTGATCAAATTGATCGAGTACAAGCCTTTGAAATTCAGCGGGCGTCATGTCCAACTGTGAACTAACAACCCAAACGTCGTTGAGATTCGGGTCGGACATCGATGGATGAAATAATCAACCACTATGAAGCATAAAGCGTGACCCAACCTAGGGATCTGATACCAATTTGATGCATAGTTTGGCTTAAATGATGATCGTCCTAATATGCAACTAAATGAGATGCGATGGGCTATCAACAACTACTAACATGAATGTATGTGTTCATCAGTCAGATTAACATTACAAAAGTAACAAATTAAAATAAAACAAAAGCATTAGCAATGTTGTTCATAATTATTAATTAAAGAAGGTATTTGTTATTCTACAAACAACCGAGGTGTAATTACTTCCAAACACGCGCCGAATATGCCCAAAAAATCACATGATATCACGATACTAAAAGCAAATATAAGATAACATCCAACAGAACGTGTGTTCAAATACACAATAATAGACGACAGTAATCCAAATAATGACTTACACATGCAAGTGGCGGCAGAGTCTGGTATGAAAATCAAAGGTGGTTGGCTCACACTAGGGCTGTCGGTGGCTAGACTTTGGTCGGGTGGGGATTGAGTAGAGGGCCAGATTAGGGAAGATGCAGGATTTAGGGTGCGATAGGTTGGGGATGGATTTAGGGCTAGATGTGGTAGAGAGAGAGAGTGAGGTTTGAGGTCAATGGAGGGGAATCAACTATACTGGGAAAGAAGAAATCAGGGTGAAGGCCATTGGGAGATGGGTGGTGGGTATCACTGCTTGGCGTTTGAGTGGATGTATGGAGGGAGGACTGCAACTAATGGTTGACGAGAGGGAGGAAGGTGTGGTTGTGGGATTGACGGGGAGGAGGAAGGTTGTGGGTGGTAGGGTCGACATGAAGGACAAAGATTGTAGGACTTACGAGGGAGATCTGCGGGCAGTGAGGATCGACGTGAGTGTTTCAAGATCAAAGCTTGGAGTCCACCAAGATGCCACTCGACCTCGCACCGAAGGAGAGTGACCAATGGTTAGGAATAAAGCCTAAATCACGATGCATCTTACCGCCCTTGGAATTAGCTTCCGCATGAAATTCAGAGATGCCGAGACTGCTCGGGAGTTCGCCGAGGAGAAGGTCTTCGACCTTGACAAGCACATCGAGCTAACAGAGCACCTCCTTGCTAAGCACTCGGGCGGTGTGGTAAGCCCCCTCATTTCACCTTCTTTCCATTTCACTTTGAACTAATCAAAAAATCTGCTATAGGATACCGAGACCGTCGAGAGCCTTCGGTCGCGCATCGACGACTTGGAGGGGGAGCTCGCGGCTACGAAGCTGGAGCTCGCGAAAAACCCGTGCAAACAAGACTCCCGTCGCACTGGGAGCATCCTCCTCCAGCGCGTGCAACCTTGTCCACTTCTCGACGTAGGAGGTGGAAAACACCCGCAAATTACCGATCGTTCAGACCACAGAATCAAACCTGAACGTATTGCGCAACCTCGTTGCCCTGCGGAACGACTGGATGGAGCTGGTCGCAAGGGACTTCATCCCGGATTTCTATCCGCAAACTGCCAGCCTAGAGTCCACGGGATGAGGCTACTACCCTGATGATGGCGAGAAGGAACAATCATTCAAGGGACCCGCCTACGAGTTGGGGGATTGATTTTTTTCTTTTCTTTTTTGACATTGTAAAGGCGCACACGCCGATCACATATTTTTGTGATTAGTAAATAACCAAGCTTACTTTTGTCATGCTCATTTTTGTATATTGTGTGGCTTGCTATCATATCACTTGTTAATTCATGGCTGAGTGCTTTTCTTTATGCTATTCCAACTTGCCGAGATGTACGCTCCACCTTCTCCGGCTCACGGGAACCGGACCTTGCGGCTATCGCGGGATCTGAGTTCCCGACGATGGACGCTTTACCCTCGTACTCGCATGCGAAGGGGCAGTACATTGGCGAGAGAGAGTGGAACCCTACCCACTCCTTCCCCTATCTCTTCTCTCTAACCCTTCTCGAGAGGGTCGAACACCCTTGTTGGCTTGCCGAGACTTAGCTCTTGCCAATGTAACCTATGACCTCTTTCCCTTAGGGCTTAATCTTCTGACCCGAGCGACCTGATTGCTTTGCCGGCGAGTGAGAGCCCGGTCAACGGGGTCCCATCGAGGGTATTTTGGTTCGAACTTTATTCTATCTCAACCTCCTATCCGAGCGACCTGCCTGCCCTGTCGGCTAGTGAGAGCCCGGTCGGCGGGGTCCCGTCGAAGGTATTCTGGTTCGAACTTGATTCTATCTCAACCTCCTACCCTAGCGACCAGTCTGCCCTGCCGGCTAGTGAGATCCCGGTCAGCGGGGGTCCCATTGAGGGTATTCTGTTTTGAACTTGATTCTATCTCAACATCCTACCCGAGCGACCTGCCTGCCCCGCCGGCTATTGAGAGCCCGGTCAGCGGTGTCCCACCGAGGGTATTCTGGTTCGAACTTGATTCTATCTCAACCTCCTACTCGAGCGACCTGTCTGCCCTTCCGACTAGTGATAGCTTGGTCAACGTGGTCCCATCCAGGGTATTCTGGTTCGAACTTGATTCTATCTCAACTTCCTACCCGAGAGACCTGCCTGTCCTGTCGGCTAGTGAGAGCTCGGTCAGCGGGGTCCCATCGAGGGTATTCTAGTTCGAACTTGATTCTATCACAACCTCCTACCCGAGCAAACTTGCCTGCCATGTCGACTAGTGAGAGCTTAGTCAGCGGGGTCCCATCGAGGGTATTTTTGTTCGAACTTGATTTTATCTCAACCTCCTACCCGAGCGACCTGCCTGGCCTGTCGGCTAGTGAGAGCCCGGTCAGCAGGTGTCCCATCGAGGGTATTCTGGTTCGAACTTGATGAGCGGTGTCCATAGAGTGAAAAGGTATCTAGTGAGAAGTGGATCTTTACTTTCATTCATCTCATGGATAAAAGCACTTCAGATCGTCACCGCTCCAAGTGTTGCTAAGGGGGGTCCCTTGGACATTTTGGAGGCAATAACCATCTGATGCAAGCGTCTCAAGGATTACAAAGGGCTCTTCCCAGTTAGGGTGGAGTTTTCCAACAACTCCCCCTTCCTGCGTCATCGACCTTTTTGAGGACTAAGTTCCTTTTACAAAATGTTTGATCCTGATGTTCTTATCGAAGTACCTTGCCATTCGACGCTTGACCTCCTCCTGACAAAGGGCTGCTAGGTCACGAAGCTCTTCCACCAGATCAAGAGACAACCGTTGCTCTTCCTCATTTTCCATTCTCCATGCCTCATCGCCATCCCCCGTGGCAACAACACGCAGGGACCTCACCTCGAATTCTACAGGAAGCATGGCCTCTGACCCGTGTGATAACTGGAAAGGGGTTCTCCAGTAGCTGTGTTTGGGGAGGTTCTCAAGGCCGACAAGACTGATGAGAGCTCTTCCACCCAGCTGCCCTTCAGATTTTCCACCTTCTTCAACAGGTTGACAGTGATCTTGTTTGCGACCTCCACTTCCCTGTTGCTCCTGGGGTGATGGACGGATGCGAATATGAGATCGATGCCCAATTGTCCGCAGAAACTGACGAACTCCTCGCTTGTAAATTGAAGCCCGTTGTCCGTGACTATGGCCAGGGGCAATCCATGCCGGCAAATTATCTCCCCCATATGAAATTGCGAATTACTTGTGACATTACCTTCGCCAATGTCTTGACCTCTATCCACTTCGAGAAATAGTCCACCATGACCAAAAGGAACTTCCTCTAACTGCTTGCCTGAGGGAAAGGACCAACTAGGTCCAATCCCCATATCGCAAAGGGCCATGGTGCCGTGATCGTCCTGAGCCTCTGTGCTGGAAGGAGTTGGAGTGGCGCGTAGAGTTGGCATTTCTGGCACTTCCTTGCAAACTCCGTCATGTCCTTGCTAATAGTCAGCCAAAAGTACCCCTGTCGCAATACTCTCTTCTCCAGAGTCCGACTTCCCGAATGGCTGCCAAACTCTCCAGAGTGGATTTCTTCTAAGACTCGAGGGACCTCATCTTTGGCCATGCACCTGGCCAGGAGCCCAGAGAGGGTCTTCCAATACAGTACTCCCTCCTGCAACAAATAGTAAGCTGACTTATACCTGAACCTTCTTTTATCTTGGATGTTCTCCGGGAACTTTCTTGATGTTAGGAAATGGATGAATGGGTTTCTCCACAAGGGTTGCTGGTCGATCTCCATCAGCTCCCCCTCTTCAATGGAAGGTCAAAATGGTTCTGTCATACTTCCTCCTGCTCGGGGGCCAAACTTGGCGAGGTGATTCACATACATGTTTTCCTACCAAGGCACGTGCCAGATCGAGAAAGTGCGAAACAACCCAATGAAGCCCTTGACCTTGGCGAGATACTTCTGAAGGGTCGGCTCCTTTGCCTCAAACTCTCCCCTGATTTGTGACGACACCACCATACGGTCCGTGGAGAACTTCACATCTTGGATTCCTAGCTCCCTGGCTAAACGAAGTCCTGCTATCACCGGCTCGTACTCTGCTTGATTGTTGGTGATGGTGAAACGGATGTCGACGGCCTGCTCGATCCTTGTCCCTTGAGGACTTCTCAAGATCACTCCTGCTCCTGCCGCCTCTGGGTTGCCTGAAAGCCTTGCCCCTCAGCTCATCCCTTCTTCTCCCTTCCTGCTGCCTAGATCCCCCTTGTTCTTTTGCTTCTATCTCTCCCAACCTTGCCAGCTTCTTTGCGAACTCGGGATTCGCGACTTCCCCTTCGATCTCTTTTGCCGCTCTCTCCATCAACTCTTCGAAGGAAAGTGGTTGCGCCCGCTTTAGCTCCATTTGAAAAATCCCCGGCAAAGCCCTAGGCTAAAGGCCATCATAAGGGTGTACCCTGACTCTTCCTGAACTTGAAGTATTTCCTCTTGAAATCTATCCACATAACTTGCCAGAGTTTCTTCCGGCCCCTGCTTGATCTTGAACAGGAACTCAGCTCCCTTCTTCCTCTTCTTTGATGTTGAAAAGCGTAGCAAGAAACCTCGGCGCAGATCCTGAAAGCTGTAGATGGTTCCTGAGGGAAGTTTATGAAACCAATCCCTCGCCTTGTCTTTGAGGGAGATGGCGAACAGCTTGCATTTGAATGCGTCTGTAATTTGCCTGATGGAAACTGTATCCTCGAACCATTGCATGTGCTGGACTGGATCCTCCTTGCCGGAATAAAAAGACATAACTGGATCTCTGAAGCCATCCGACAGTGGAGCCGAGAGAATCAATTCGCAGAAGGGGCTCCCTGAGCCTTCCTGTCGCCTTACGAGATCTCGCCTAACCGTCTCGTCAGATTGCGGGGCGGTGGGCGAGACAGGAAACAACTCACGACCCGGAAGCTCTCTCTTGCCACCTTCTACCCTTATCTCTTTCCCGACCCGCTGACCCGGTGCCTCCTCGCCTAGAGAAGGTCGGACGAAAAGAAAAAGTACTTTCGACAGGAAGAACGGGGAGGAGCGAGTCGAGGCCCCTTCGCAGGAAGGCGACCTCGAAGTCTTTGTGGAGGAAGAATGGACACGGCGGGGGGACGGTACACGTCCTCGCCTTTCTGCTGGGGCGAGTAGGGGATGTTGCCGAGATCGCCCTTGATGAAGGCGATCTTGATCATCCAGTTATGATGCTTGTTCGCGATCTCGCGAACTTTGATGAGGGAGCCCTCAAAGTAGGCGACACCATCCGGGGTTGCCTTGTAGGAGAAGAGTTTCCTGAAGACGGTCAGGTTGAACTCTATTCGCTCCCGATGGAGGAAGCACGCGAACGCTACCATCATGGCGATGACGTTCGAATTGAGTTGCGCGGGCCCCACGCCATAATATTTCAGTATCTGGCGGACTTCCGACCAGAGTGGTAGGCACAACCCCACCTCAAAATGCGAGGTGGGGAAGGCGAGCTCGTCGGAGTAGAAAGTGTTGATCTCTTCCTGCTCCCTGGGCCGACGCGCCTCAAAGCCGGAAGGCACGTGGTCGGTGAAGAACTCCGCGAGCTCCGCTTCGGTCGTGTTCCCTTCGAAGAAACAGTAATCAGTGAAGTGTTGGGCGCACTTGGAGCGGCCGTCGGCGTTAGAGTTGGTCTTGCCCATGCTCGCGTGAAGGCTAAAAGCGCGAATACGGAAGAAAAAGGGTGAGGAGAGGGAGTATGAAGGCAATAAAGGCGGTGGTACGGGATTGGTGAGAGAGCCTATTTATAGAAAAAGAAACCTGAGGCCAAGCCGACCGATCAGTACAGCTCGCCTGTCCCACCTCGCCAACCCCAGCTCGCCGACTTTTATGACTTGTCTCATCACATGCCGAGCTGAATATAAAGGGTGATATATTATTCGGATACCAAACATTAAAATCTAAAAAATATTCAAATTTATTACAAGTCAAGGGGGGAATACTGTTCAGAGAAATCAAATACAGAAGGAAAGAGGAACAAGTTCAAATGCACGGGCTGAGGGGTTAGGAGGCGAGTGCCGGTAGGCTCGACAATGGAGCCATTTCTATCTACCCCGGCCTCGCGTCTCCCTCCCCGCAGGTCGCCGCGAGTTGAGGAGCTCGCAAATCCGCCTCGAGTTCCTCTGGGCGACCTGGAGTACTTCATCGATCTAATCCAAAAGCCGTGAAGGGGACATTGCCTCGCCTGCCGGGTTGCCCCTCACCTCATCCGAGAGCCGCACGTAGTCGCGCTGTAGCGCCTCGTTGTCCTCCTGCACCTTGCACAACCCGCGCACCAGCTTCTTAAAGAGCCTGATTCCCCTCCTCGTCAGCTCGCCGTTCTCCACTTCAGAACCCAGGTAAGATTCTAGCGAGCTTGGAGAAGGGAGGGGGGAGTAGCGGATTGGTCCCGAAGATTCTTCAGCCTCAGACTGGCTGAGAAAAACTGCAGAGACAGTTAAACATCAATACGAAAGTCGAGTACCCCGAAAAATTACGGGATAGGAACCGTTGAAGGACAACTTACCTGACGAGCTCGACACCCCCAAGAAAGTGCGGGGAGGGGGCAGCCTCAGATTCTTACCGCGGCCCAGACAGTGTGTTCTTGGCGAAAGGAGGTTGAAGCCCGACACCGGGATGGCTTCAACACCTCCCCCCGCGGCCCCGACAGGTTGTCGCTGAGGGGAAGGGGCGCGAACTGGCGAGTTCGGCCTCTGCGAGTCCATCCCCAGGGTCCCAAAGGGGGGTGACGGGTCCCGTGGGCGATTCTTTGGAGTTTCAAGTCGCGAGTCACCGAGGGGGGTCTTGACTCGCGGCGCGGATGCCTCGCCGTCATCCCGCTGGCTGTCCGAGTCAGCACAAAGGTCAACAATGTTTTTCTCCTTCTCAAGGGCGTGCAAAGTAGAGGAACCGGTCCCGTGCTCCAGGGTGGTTTTCAGGTCATCAAATATAAGCTCGGCCGCTTGGAGAAATGGTTTCGCCCTCTTAAAGGGATTGGCCTAGCCGAATCGCTCTGAGGGATGATGAGGGGAACTGCGGTCAGGCTGGCGACGCGAGCAGAGGAAGCCTCGCGAACTCGGGCGAGCCTTTCTTGGATCTCTTTGGGTATATGCATCTCGGCAAGATTAGAGCGAAAGGAATGACGAAAGTCACCCAGGTACGCAGACATATATATATATACATATATATATATACACACATATATATATTTACACATATATATATATACACACATATATATATATATAGATACACACATATATATATATATATATATATATATATATATATATATATATATATATATATATATATGTGTATCTATATATATATGTGTATATATATATGTGTGTATCTATATAATATATCTATATATATGTGTGTGTATATATATATGTGTGTGTGTATATATATGTGTGTGTGTATATATATGTGTGTGTGTATATATATGTGTGTGTGTATATATATTGTGTGTGTATATATATGTGTGTGTGTGTGTATATATATATATATATATATATATATATATATATATAACCGCAGGTGGACCCCACCCGAAGATTCTCTATGGCTCATGTCGCACTCGTCGAACACTTGAGGTTGGATGATTCTTTCCGAGTTTTGTCAAGCTCAAAAAGAGCGGGGATTGTGTACAATCTCGTATCCGGCGAGTGAGGTCGCTAGGAGCTAGACCGGTCGGCTCCCCCTTTCCCAAGTACCGGGCGAGCACCTAGGGGGGCCAGGGCTCGACAGCCCCCGACTCGCCTAGGTGAGTCTGGCAAGTGGCAAGCGAGTAGAACTCGCCAGGCCAGACACTCAACACCGTCCTGCCTTTGCGTTGAGAAGCCCTCCCAGTCCACTCAGTTCGTCAAACGGAGCTCGACGTTCGTCGAACGGAGCTCGGCATTCGTCGAACGGAGCTCAGCGTTCGTCGGGCTCAATTTCTCAAAAGCCGACCAGCCGGATTGAACAGTCTAAGCCCCGGGCGAGCACTTAGGGGACCAGAGTTCGGCAGCCCCCGGCTCGCCCAGGCGAGGTGAGATCACCAGGGGGCGAGCAGGGCCAGCCGAGCCCGTACTCGCCGCCCCAGGCGAGCAGAGACCTCAGGGGGCTACTCGCCCAATGACCCATGATGTTTTTTTACCATTTTGCCCCCGCTGATCTGCCTATAGCCTGTTAGTACAGCGGAGTTACGCTGTTGGCAGACCCAGTCGGGCTGCATATAACTGTTCAAAACGCGGAGGTTGGCTATTTGCGGGCCGTTTTCAGAAATCTATAAATAGGATCCAAGAGACATCTCAGAGGGCATGCTTACCAGTGTTCAGATCTTCTTGCGCTTTCTTAGGTATCCTTAGCTCGGTCTTTGGCTAAGGAGGGGAAGCGCTCTAAGATCTTCCGGGTTTGTGGTGGGACCTCCACGCCGAGCCCTTGGGTCAGTTCCCTCTTCCTTTTGTTATTTGGCTTGCTGGAGAGAAGTAGGTGTGCGATCACCCTTTCCCAAGGGCGAACTCCACTAGAGACCGAATTATGATACTCGACGAATCCAAGACAGATTCGTTGAGTCTATCATGACGATACTCGACGAATTCCAACCCATTCGTTGAAACCTTAAGCAATACTCGACGAATTTCCCTTAGAGTCTTCCGACCACTTACCTGATGACCCATATTCACAATATAGGTCCCGAAATGAAAATCCTTCACATTCAGAACGTCATAGGCTTGGTGCTTCACTCATATCATATATGAGCAAGGCCAACACAAACCTTTCCAACTTCTTCAATGCTCTTATGTGCGACCCCATAGGCTCATATTGCGTTTACATTGAGACTACATGTTTGATCACTTCCAGATCACCATGGTAACACCAACAGCTACCTCTGCATACACGCCTGAAACAAAGTAAGAGAAACATAATAAGCTACCAAACAGGAGAAGATACACTTCATGAGGCTTTGACCTTTTTGGCTGCCGGCTAGCTCCAGCTTGCGATCCTTGCCCTGTAAAAATTTGATTGAATGTGGGTCAGCTAAGACTGGCCTCAACTGTGTAACAAACTCTTCTCCCGGCCGTCCCTACTCCCTAGTGGACCCCGGTGAACTCCCTAGCGGACCCCGGGGAACTCCCTAGCGGACCCCGGGGAACTCCACCACCCGGCCGTCCCTACTTCGTATGCATATGTAATAAAACATAAACAACATAAAACAATAGATAATGGTGTCACAATCATCATTCACGTTTATAAGTTTAACAAATAAAAGGGCCTACCAATGCAACATGTATGCAAATTTGGGTTTCACCCAAGACACCCTATATCTTGTATGATTCTAACACATCATCATGTCACATCAATCACATGGGTACTCTCATTTCCCCAAAGGCATACAAGCCAAGGTCAAGAACTCCCGTTGAGACCCCACCCGCACATGGATCACAACATCATTGGGCTTGTCCATCAGCTCCACCGTTCTCACCACTTTCACCAATTCAAGCACAACAGATGCTAAGAACTCTTGATTAGACCTCAGCCGCACATGGATCACAACATCATCAGGCTTGTCCAAAAGCGTAGATGTACTCGTCAGTTTTCACAAGAGGGGACTTGTCTTGCCGGGACACTCTCCACACGTGAGTCACAACATCACGGGCTAGCCGACCGACTACAAAGTCAGTCACGCCCTCACATACAAATAGTCATCACAATCCACCACTTACATTTCACGCCCTAGTGAACGTTCATTCTCATACAAAAAATAAGGGCATCATGACAACGTCTTTGCCGCTATCGGATTTCTAGCAAAAATTCCTAATATGCACGCCAAACAACATCACCTAAACGGACCACGGGTCGCAACTTTGGCTTCACCCACAATGTCTAATCCACTAACAAAGTGAATTTCTATTGCAAAGAAAATGCCGGGGACGGATACAATCGACCCGGTGGTCTCTTAAACCAAGGCAATCCAAACCTCTCTTATTTGACATCCCTTTTTTTCAGTTGATGCCAACTATTTTTTTTCATGTTTTCAACGTTCATTCATGTGTTCTTTTCCTGGGCTTGTTCTTGTTAGATACATCATACATGGAGTTTGCCAAGTAATAGTATATTTGTTGTATTTATGACTGCCTTTCACATGTTGCCTCTTTCAATGTGCATTAAAGGAGTTTGCCAAGTCCAAGACTAGAGAAGAGCTATTGGCCGAGGAAAGAGATTACAAACGGAGAAGAATGTCATATCGTGGAAAGAAGGTGAAGCGAAATACTATGCAGGTGCGAAATAGCTTTAAAATTTCATGTAAACTTGTTTTTTTCAATGGTTTCTTGTTCAGATCCCCTCATTTGCAAGTTGCCTGCTGATATAGTGTTTGATTCCAAATTCATTCTTTGATTTTAGTTTCTATCTTCTTTGGTTAAAGGTTTTACATGACATTATTGAAGAACACATGGAGGAAATCAAGCAGGCAGGAGGAATAGGTTGTAATGTGAAAAATGCTTCAGAGAGTACCCTCATCTCTAAATTTGACAGAAATAAGGACTTTGAGTTGCAATTCAGTGCAAATAATGTATATGAAACTTCAATCAAGAATCCACTAGATTATGCAGGTAATTTGGCTGTGAAAGCTCGTGAATGTGATTCTTCTAAGGATGGGTCAAGCAGCAGTTCTTTGCAAAAGAGCCATTATGGAACAAGAAATGCACGCTATGAGGAACATCATAAACTGGATAAAAGCAAGCAGGAAACTCAGAACTTTAGGTCTAGAAGTCCATATCACGATAGATTTTCCAGCTCAAGTAAGAGATATTCACAGAAACACGATCGAAACGATCGGAGTCCGTGTAGGAAGAAGTATGAAAGGAAGGATTCAGACTACTCTTCTAGTTATAAAACTCCTGATAGTAGATCGACTTTGACTTCAAAGTCTCAGGAGGCTAGAGAATATGAGTACAATTGTACACCAGAATCGAGAAAAAAATATAGCAACAGAGCTTTTGAGAAGCAGTGGGTGGATTCCACTAGAAAGGACATGCTTGAGGACAGATATGAACCTTTTCGCTCAAATGATAATTATGATACATTGAATGATGGGTTTTCTGAAGCAAACCATTCTGTCCGATCACAAAATTTCCATGGACTCCGAAATGATATTGAGCATCATGATGCACATCAGAGGTCATACTGACAGAATTCAGGTCATAACAAGTATAGTATAAGTACTAAAGCTACAAATCTCATTATGTAAGTATAGTGATATCTTTATATTATTTAGTAATATGAACTAAGGTCTTTTCTTATTATTATAAAGCTGTAGAACGGAACATTTGATTTTTTTGAACATGAATTCTTGCATATGTTTACTTTGAGATTTTTTGTTGACATTCCAGTGAATTACCATCTAAACCAGGCTCAGGATATTTTCTACAGCTGTATCCTCTTCTGTATCCTCAATTGTCTTGTTCCTTGAATTTGCTTTTTATTATGAACCTTCCCTTTGTTTCTCATTAAATTCTGATGTTGAACGCTTCTCTTTTTTATGTTAAAATCACATGTTCTTCAATGGTTGCTGATTAGATTACACCATGACATATGACATGCTTTGGATTTGATCCAAGCTTCAGAACTTATTAATTACTTCAAATTTCTTCTAGGTCTGCTTGACCTGTTGTTGAGATTGGTAATGGGTAACTCAAAGTTGTATATTAACTGATTATTTTGGGAATCTTGGTAATTCCTTTTATTAATAACTCAAATTAAAGTTTAGTAGAGGGGGTCTTTTTAAGAAATCAACCGAGTTTTTAGGCATTTAATTCCTAAAAGCCTAGCATCTTTGCATTGCCATTAATGCGTATATTTGATTTGAAGAGAGTTTCGCACAATGCACAAATACGCACATTTGTATATAGGCACAAAAACCAAATTCTCATGGCATGTAATGTGGTACTAACTAGCTTTCTTCTGTGCAAATTGTCAGAAAGATATTAGTTAATATAGTGGAGTTGATTGTTGTACCAACATCTGCTGTTCAATTTGATATTGATTTACGATTACTATTCTTTTGGCGCATATTGGGCATATTCTAGTTGTTTCTACGTTATAAAAATCTATTCAGCTATTTTATTAACCGTAGTTAATCAACTTTAGTCATTTAGGTATTATTTTAGATGTTTTGTCATGTAGTGGCCATCTTGGCCAAATGCACATTGCGCAAGTCTGGAGTTGACTGCAGGCTGTACGTCGTTGAAGATCATTGCCACTTGATGAATTTTATGTCTTTTGATTTTAATTTGGACATTATCTATAGAAAAATAATCGTATTTAATGCTATTGTGAGCCTGATAAATGGACTGTTGCAGTATGGAGACCGAGCGGTCTGGCGGTTTCCCCCAGCGGCTTGGTAGCAGGGCTGTTGCTGTTTAGTGTCCGAGCGGTCTGGCGGTTTGTCTCTGACAACTTGAAGACTGGCGGTCTAAACATCTCCTTTGGCGCCTTGTTATCTCCTTCTGGTGGTTGTCGATCGGTTAGCCGATTCGTCTAACCGTGCGACTTGTTCGGTCTGTTTTTTGTAAAGCCGCTCATACCTGTAAATATTTAGTCCCACATTGTTTATTTGTAATCTCTCTTATCTTCTCCATTCTATAAAAGGGAGATCATACCTTTGTAATACTCATCTTTTTGGATAATAAAAATTTTGTTACTCCAAATTTTCGGTCTACTTTTTCTGTTCGCACATGGTATCAGAGGACTCGATCTTTTCCTCCTGATTTTGTGACCTTCCTCTGTCCGCGCGACCTGTCCGCGCGGCTTGATCCTTCTTCTCGTGACCTGCCTTCACGACTTGTTTCTTCCGCCTGTTCGCGCCCTATTCGCGCGGTTTCTTTCTCTCCTTGTCGTTGCCCTTTGTGTGCACGACCTCTCTGATTGCCCTTTATTCTGGCCGCGACCTGTTCTTCTTGCCGCGACCTATGCTTAGTCGTCGCGCCCTCCTTTTCTAGCCGCGACCTGTTCCAATCACCGCGACCTGTTCTTAAGTCGCCGCGACCTATTCTTCTTGCCGCAACCTGTGCTTAGTCGCTGCACCCTCCTTTTCTAGCCCGACTCATTCTTCTCGTTGCTCTCTTCTATGGTAACCTCCGATATCTCTACCACCACTACTCCCGTTGCCGCTCCTCCTACTCCTTCGGGCAACCTTGACACCGTCTCCAAACTCATCGGTCCCAACTACCCGGACTGGAGTGTCTCCTTCACCTTCTTCGCTCTCAACGCAAACGCCATCATCTCACCGATGACCCTCCTCCAAAAGACTTCGCAGAGTTTGACGATTGGGATGTCAACGACTGTCTTGTTCGCACATGGCTGGCTAACAATCTTTCTGATGAATGCCTACCCGTCTTCCGTCATGATGAAACGGTCAAGGCTGCTTGGCTTCATCTTGCCGCTCTCTACTCCAAGGGGGCTCAGACGTCTCTCATCTATACCTTGTATGCAGACCTTTTTGTCCGTCCCTCCATGTCTCCTGCTGTTGCTTAACAACAAGTTCAGGCTCTCGGAGCCAAAATCCTCCAGAATCGCCCCTTCTCTGCGGATCTGGCTGAGCAACACAAACACTTCTAGGAGCTTCTGGTTGTGTGCTAGCTTCTGCGACTTCCTGAGTCTTATGACATGATTCGTCAACAGATCCTTGGTGAGGCGGAGTCTTCCACCCGGGATTCCACTGCTGCCCGCATAGTCGCGGTTACCTCTCTGCTACAACGTCCACTGTTATCCTCCCCTCCTCAACCGGACAACTACGCTCACCAGGCTCAGCGGAGTGGCTCTGGTGGCCGCAACCACCAATCCGGCGAACGCGGTGCTTCCCGTTTTCTCTGCTCTCACTGTGGCCGCACCGGCCATACGGTTGATCGCTGCTAGAAGAAGCATTCTCTTCTTCGACCAACTGGCGACGCTTCCACCTCCTCTTCAAAGCAGTCCGCCTCGGTGGTCACGTCTTCAGGTAGTGCTCACGTCACTACTCAAGGTAAATGACTGATCGACTCTGATGCTACCAATCACATGACCGACAATCCTCAGTATTTTTCTCTCCTAGAAAAGCATGATCGGTTGCCCCCCGTCTTGATTGCGGACGACTCTCCCTCACCGCTCCATGTGAACGGGAGTGGTTCAAGTCACTCCGTCTCTTCGTTTGCCGGATACTCTCTACGTGCCCAAGTTTCCTTGCAATTTATTATCTGTTACTTCTCTGTGCAAGCAACTATAGTGTTCTGTCACATTCACTCCCACTTCTTGTTCTTTTCATGATCCGAGCTCCCAACGGACGATTGCTACTGAGACTGAGAGCGGCGGCCTCTACTTTCTCGACAACGTTTCCGCGCTGTCCGCCTTCTCCACCTCTTCTATTGATCTTCTCCAGTGGCACCTTCGTCTTGGTCATGCTCCTACACGACTTCTTCGTCAGCTTATGCCCCACCTTCCTCCGCAGAGTCCTGCTCTCAATTGTGACACATGTCAGTTTGGTAAGCATCACCGCTCCTCCTTCCCACCAAAGAAAGGTCGTGGATCTTCCCAACCGTTTGATCGGGATAGTTCAGATTTTGTAACTTTTATTGACGATTTCTCCCTCTGTACGTGGGTGCATCTTTTAAAAGATCGTTCTGAATTATTCAATGTATGAACATCGTTTTATTTATGATTAAAAATCAATTTGATGTCTCTGTTAAAATCTTTCGCTCTGATAATGCAAAAAAATATCTTAGTCATGATTTTTCCTCTTTCTATATGCAACATGGTATTGTTCATTAAACTAGCTGTGTCTATACCTCACAGCAAAATGACGTGGCAGAACGCAAAAACCGTCACCTGCTTGATGTCGCGCGCACTCTGCTGACACAAATGCAGGTTCCTCGCTCCTATTGGGGCTATGCTGTTCTCATCTCCTGCTATCTTATCAATCGCATTCTCTCCACCGTTCTCCATGGCAAAACCCTCTTCTCCATTTTTTATCCAGGCAAGGATCTGTTTGCTCTCCCTCTGCGTGTCTTTGGGTGCACATCCTTTGTGCACTCTCCCTCAACCACCCGTGACAAGCTCTCACCACGGGCCACCAAATGTGTCTTTCTGGGGTACTCTACCACTTAGAAAGATTATTGTTGCTTTGACCCAGTTGCCCGCAAGCAGTTCGTCTCTGCGGACGTCACCTTCTTTGAAAATGCACCCTACTTCTCTCACGACTCCTCTTCTCCTCCTGATGTTCCTACTTCTCATACCACCCCTTCCGTCCCATCTACACATGCCGAGATTCCTCCACCTCCACCGTCTCCACCATCTCCTCCACCGTGTCCACCTCCCGAGATATCTCCCTCCTCTCCGCAGTCGTTTCTCTCTACTCCCGGGCCAGCTCTCTCAGCCACGGATGCCCCAAAAACTGAGAAAACACGCCGACCTGGATCTTCCTATTGCTCTTCGCAAAGGGGTGCAGACGTGTACCCAACACCCGCTAGCTGTTGTTGTTTCCTATGATCGTCTAACTCCTTCTCACAGGGCGTTTACCTTGGCTATCTCTGCCACTGCCACTCCCCACACCTACCAGGAAGCTCTTGTTGTTCCTCATTAGAAGACTATCATGGATGAGGAAATTGCTACCCTCACTTAAAGGGGTATATGGACCCTTGTTCCTCCCTCTTTGGGCACTGATGTGGTTGACTGTCGTTGGGTCTTTGAGGTGAAGTTCCGTCCGGACGACAACGTGGATCGCTACAAGGTCCGCCTGGTCGTCAAAGGCTTTACTCAGACTTATGGTGTTGATTACTTTGACACCTCTTCGTTGCTCGTCTCAGCACTATTCAGGTTCTTCTCTTTGTGAGTGTCAACCGGGATTGGCCCATTTCCTAGCTGGATGTCAAAAATGTCTTTCTCTATGGTGATCTTCAAGAGGATGTTTACATGGAGCAACCTCCTGGGTATGTTGCTCTGGGGGAGACACGAGTATGCCGGCTGAAGAAGGACATCTATGACCTAAAGCAAAGCCCTCGGGCTTGGTTTGACAAGTTTAGCGACATTGTTGCGGCCATTGGTTTTGCAAGAAGTTCTGCCGATCACTCCTTATTCATTCGCAAAACATCATCTGGTATGGTAGTTCTTACTGTATATATGAATGATATTCTTCTTACTGGCGATGACCAGGCTGGGGTTGCTTTGACAAAGAAACACCACCGTCAACACCTGGTAATGAAGGATATGAGCTCCCCCAAATACTTTCTGGGGATTGAAATCTCTCGGAAGCCCAACTCTTTGGTCCTCTCCCAACGGAAGTATGCTCTTGATTTACTAAAAGAGGCAGAGTTGACTGGTGCTAAACCTGCCTGATGTCCCATGACTACTGGAGAAGACAAAACTTGGACAGTTGACTCGCCTCCTCTATCCGATAATACGAGATACCGACGTCTGGTTGACAAACTCATTTATCTCACGGTTACCAGACCCGACATCTTCTATGCTGTAGGCAAGGTTAGCCAATTCATGCAAGCTCCTAGGGAGTGCCATCTACAGCCTGCTCTGAGGATATTGTACTATGTTAAAGCAGCACCAGAGAAAGGATTGCTTTTTCAGAAGAATGATCACTTGAGGGTTGAAGCGTACTCAAATTCGAGCTATGCTGATGACAAAGGAGACCGCAAGTCGACATCGGGCTTTTGCACGTTTGTTGAGGGAAATCTTGTGAGCTGGAAGAGCAAGAAACAGTCTGTTGTCTTCAGGTCTAGTGTAGAAGCGGAATACTGTAGTATGACGTCGACCACATGTGAGTTAAAGTGGTTACGGACTCTCATGATTGACTTAGGAGAGGTCTACAACTATCCTCTTCCTATGTTCTACGACAACAAGAACGCGATATACATCTCCAAAGTCCGGTCTTTTATGAGAGAACAAAACACATAGAAGTCGACTGTCATTTTATTCGGGAAGAGATTTTGAAGAAACAGATTTGTACTCCGTTCGTCACTTCTGACAACGAGTTGACAGATATCTTCATCAAGCCGGTGTCCGCTTCCTTGTTTCACATTTGCGACAAGCTGAGCATGATTGATATCTATGCTCCAGCTTGAGGGAGAGTGTTGCAGTATGGAGATCGGGCGGTTTGACGGTTTGTCTGGCGGTTTCTCCCAGCGGCTTGGTAGCCGGGCTGTTGCTGTTTGGTGTTCGAGCGGTCTGACGGTTTGTCTCTGGCGACTTGAAGACCGGCGGCCTAAACATCTCCTTTGGCGGCTTGTTATCTCCTGGCGGTTGTCGATCGGTTAGCCTATTCGTCTAACCGTGCAGCTTGTTCGGTCTGTTTTTTGTAAAACCGCTCATACCTGTAAATATTTAGTCCCACATTGCTTATTTGTAATCTCTCTAATCTCATCCATTCTATAAACGGGAGGTCATACCTTTGTAATACTCACCTTTTTGGATAATAAAAATTTTATTACTTCAAATTTTTGGTTTACTTTTTTCTGTTTGCACAGTGCTAATAGTCTCATATTATATAGGAATTTTGTGTTAAGTCTCTCTCTTATTTTATAATCGATGATGGTGGAATGTCGCGAAGGCCTGAAGATGATGCAATGTGCTTGAAAATATATTCCCACAAATACAGTTAGCACTAAAATTATTAAAGTCAACTACAAACAACCACACTTGTGATTGAAATGATAAACTAACAAATTTCCAGTTGGTGAAGAGTTCTTCAATTAAATTTTAGGCAAAAAAATGTGTACGATCTGCATTCAACAAAGGTTCAAAAAAAAGACAAGTGGAAAACATCAATATATGGAAGACCTTGCGAGAGGACATCACCTAGTATGTACGAGGCCTCACATGCATCTCGACTAGCTTCTCCGGTCTATCTCGCTAGGTATCAACTATAGTCTCAGACCAGAGAGGGGTCCCCCATTGCTTATAAATATGACTCATTTTATAGGGACAGGGACAACTTACACATCGTAAACAGTCGCCTGTTTAAAGATTTGGTGACATTGTCCGCCTTTCCCCCCGAGCTCGCACAACACTTTCGTTGGAACATGAGTTTCGCATCTCTTGGTTTGAGAATAACAATTCTTATCTGTATTTGGTCTACTTTGCTTTGTGTCTATAGTGTGCAGTTCATACAAGTTCAATAGTGAAAAATACAAGGGAACTCAATAAGGACGATCAATTAGAGACATTGACTGAAGGACCGTTACCGCGCTGCGATAGTAACTATCGTAGGCGGTAACTTTACCTCCTGGAGAACTGCTGGCAGGAGCATTTTGAAAGGGACGTGTCGGGAGCAAGGAGTCTATTATATAAAGGGTTACTGCGCCGTGATACCCCTCTCGCGCGACGGTAACACTTAGGCAACCCCGACAATCACCTGATGATTGAGGAGCCAAAATGAAGCAGAAGAATGCATTTTTGCGGAATGAAATATTATGCTACCATGATGCGATAGCACCTACCCCACCAAGATAATGGTTGCTTAAGATGCGAGTTCATGCTTCCATTTCCATTTTTGGCTGGCTTGAGTGGTAGATACTTTTCAAAAGGACACCGCCGCGTTGTAGCCACTACCGCTAGTGATAGCCGAGAGAGCTTATTTAAAGAGCCCGTTGCTTCGTCTCCAAGCATAAATCAACGAAGAACACGACTATTCTGAAGAGAGGTTCTGTCCCAAAGCTCCAGAGGAGTCCCCAGAGCGCATTCCAGCATCCGAAGGAGAGTTTGAAGGTGAACAAGTTTACCGCACATTCTACACGAAGAATGGACGCCTCTTCAACGATAATCCACGTTCCTTCGCTCATGCCTTCAAAGCTTCTTTAGGGAGTTTTTATGTTTCAGATTATTTTATCTTTCATTACTCTTGTATTTTTCTATTTGTTTTGATTACGTTATTGCCGAGCATAAAAAAATTCAGCTTTGTGTTGGCGAATATGTCTGTCTGAGGCTTAGGGGGAAATTTACCTCTTGTGTTAGGAGACTAGACGAATGTTTAGGTCTAGGGGGCTATTTGAGGTCTATCTAAAAAGAGATAGTCTAAGACCAACCAGTTCGAGGAGCGATGATACAAACGAGACAGATTCGTTCGAGGGAAGACGCTTCACGCGCCTTTACACCAGGCGCGCGAAGGGCAAGGAAATGACATGAGCCTGATTTAAATTGATTTCCTTTATCACATATTTCCTATTTCATGTATTTCCTTTTAGTATGTTTCCTTTTTGTGGTGTTTCCTTTTTATTTAGTATTTCCTTATACGACCGTTGGCCTAGTATGTCTCCCCCCTATATAAGGAAGAACATATGAACTCTATTGTATGCTTGGTTTATTTTGGATTTGTATTGGAATAGGAGAACCAGACCCAGCCGTCTCTCTCGTTTTGCCCTAGCCGAATATCCCGTGCGTTTCCTGCTTCGGTCGTTCGCCTTCGATTCGCCAGCCCTCAACTCCACCACAAACGCCCGTCTAACTATTGGTCCGACGTCCCTCTGCACGTCGCAAGATGCAGCACCGCGCACCCGACGTCCATGTCGTTGCCTTCCTAATCGCCCGCCGCCGCCGACCCTGCAGAGCCCCGTCGGTTTCGTGGCTGTCACCCTGCGTCGGACTGCACGCCGCGTTCCTCTTAGTGACCTATCCAGCGGCCCGCCGATCCCCTCCTTTCTCGGTTGTCTCTTCTCGTGATTCCGGCGCATGTACCTCACCCGGAGTATGACACGAGACCAAGATCCAGCCCCCTCTATAGCGGCACTCTCCGACCGCCTCGATCGGGTCGACACTACCCCGCCAGACCTCCAGGTGGCCATCCGCGACATTCATGCCCTCCTGGCATCCCGACCGCCGTCTCCGGCGCTTCCCCCAATCCCACCGCCGGCCACTACAGCCTCGGCCAGCAGTCCCGACGATGCTCCGGTCTCCATTTTCCCGTTGCCTGAGTTGGCCGCCGGCGCTCTCTGTCGCATTGAGTTGTCGGTCTTTGACGGGACCGACCCCTTGGGGTGGCTCGCACGGGCCGAGCACTACTTCGAAATCCAGGGCACGCCCGCGTCATATATGGTTTCCCTCGCCACGATCTACATGGAAGGCTCGACCCTTCATTGGGTCCGTTGGCTCCGACAGACCTTTCCGGCCTTGTCTTGGACGCTCCTCAAAGATGAGTTGATTCGCCGCTACGACAATCGCCACGCCGAAAACCCATACGAGCATCTGAGCAATGTCCGCCAAGCCGAATCCGTCGACGCCTACATTGACGACTTCATCGAGGTGGTTACGCACGTGCCCGGCCCTATCTCCTGACCATTACTTGGGCAAGTTTCTCGCTGGATTGCGGCTGCACATCTGTAGTCGTCTTCGGGTTCATGACCCCACCACCCTGTCGCGTGCAATGGAGCAAGCACGCTTTGTGGAGGTCGATTTTGCGACCGTCACCATCGCTTCCGCCACCCGGTTCACACTTCCACCGGCTACCTCTCGGCCGACTAATCACGACGACCACCGCCGCTGTCGTCACTGAGCCGTGCAACCCCGGACGTGCCGGCCACACACGGTCGTCCTCCTCTGCAACCACAACCGCCACCCCCACGGGCACGCCCTCACCCCCATCAGATCTCTCACCAGGAGTACCTTGACTTGCGAGGCAGGGGTCTTTGCTTCCGTTGTAAGGGTCCATACTCACTGACCCATGAATGTCCCAACAAGGACCTCCGCATGCTCTTAGGAGGCGAGGATGAGGAGATTGTGATGGCAGACTTTGAGGCCCTCGAGCTCGACGATGAGGGGCCCAACACGGCCTAACAGGACGCAACGTTCCATCGACTAGAGGTCTCTTGCTATTCGGTGCGCGACATCACCAACCCCTGCACCATGAAGCTCTCGACCACCCTGCAACAACTGCCAGCAATTATTATGATAGACAACGGTGCCAGTCACAACTTCATCTCTCGGGACCTCATCCCCGCACTCAGTCTGCCCGTGACTCCAGCCCCAGTCTTTCACGTCTCTTGGGGCCGGCCGCCGGGCCCACACGACCGACCGATGCGTTGGCCCGCCTTTCTCTGTCGGCATGTACTCCGGTACGAACAATTTCTACGTCTTCGACCTCGGTGGGTTGGATGCCATATTGGGCGTGGCCTGGCTGCGCACACTTGGGGACTACAAGCACAACTGGGGGCGCCTCACGATGGACTTCGAGGCATCGGGCACGCCACATCACCTGCTGGGAGACTCCTCCCTAGGCCGCTCACCAGCCGGTCTCCGCTTCATACTTCCCACAATCGACCCAGACTTCAACGTTCTCCTTTGGCACATGGCTCTGGGAGCCGAACCAATATCGCCACCAGTACACCCGAACATTCAGCAGTTACTTGATGACCAATCGATGGTTTTTACCGTACCTCACGGGCTACCTCCAACACGCGCGTCCGACCACAGTATCATCCTGCAGCCCGGCGTGACGACGGTTCTATCCACCGGACAAGAACCTGTCTCGTGGGCCGGTCTTGGACCTGCTCGGTGCGGGTGCCCAACACTGCATCGGGCTCGTAGCGTGGAACCTCTTCACTACTCAAGCCTTCGGGCAGGGTGGCTTGGAGAGGGGGGGTTTCCCAATGCCCGCTTTAGTTGTGATACATGGAATACCGGATAGATGCGACAGTCAGGTGGGAGTTGCAGGCGGTATGCAACCTCGACTATCTCTTCCAGGATTAGAAAGGGCCCAAAATATCGCACAAAGAGCTTGGCGTGGAGGCGCCCGGTCAGAGAGCTCTGGCGGTGCGGTCGCAACTTGACGAACACAAGCTCGCCTGGCGAGAGGACAACCTCGCGGCGGTGGCGGTTGGCAAGCTGGGCCATTCTATCTTGGGCGCGACGTTGGTGGTGCTTCAGCTATCGTAGAGCATCATCTCAGTCCTGTAGGTCCTCGGCCAAGGCTTGGACCTGGCACTCTCCTGCGAGAGCCCGACCACGATATCGGTAGGGGAGGTCCCTATAAACTGTCTGGAATGGGGAGACGCCTGCTGCTGACTGGTAGCTGGTGTTGTTCCATAATTTCCGCACATACCACCCACTGGGTCCACTAGCGGGGCTGTTCGGTGGCGAAACAACGAAGGTAAGTGCCAACACAGCAATTGAGTACGTTTGTCTGTCCGTTAGACTGGGGATGATATGTCGTGTTGAACCATAGCTTGGTCCTATGTAGGCGAAACAGTTTGTGTCAGAGCGTGCTCATGAAGATCGGGTCGCGGTCGCTCACAATAGACCGAGAAAATCCGTGCAGGCGACCGCGACCCGATCTTCTGAGTCGGCATCCGTCTGGATTCTAGCCAAAAACTAACTTTCTGAAATCCTGCCGTTCGACGAAAATTCAAGCTTAGATCGACGAAAATCTGAACTCAGTCGACGAAACAGGAAGCTGAGTTCGACGAATTCTCTTGCCCAGTTCTTTCCTCAGGTGAAGGTCTGAGTTCGACGAATTCTCTGAACTCTAGTCGACGAAATCT